>JAAGEH010000289.1:4408746-4597718 GCA_011751065.1 Lasiurus cinereus | reverse complement strand
GAAGAAGAAGAAGAAGAAGAAGAAGAAGAAGAAGAAGAAGAAGAAGAAGAAGAAGAAGAAGAAGAAGAAGAAGGTAAAGATAAAAATTAGGAACAACAAAAACATATCTATCAACAAGAGAATCTAAAAATCAAGTGAACAAAAAATCTGATGAACAGAATAAATTGACGAATATAATAGAATCAGGGGAGGTGATAGAAATGGAGTGGACTGACAATTCTCAGGGGGGAAGGGATGAGGGAGGTGCAGGGAGAAACTGGACAAAAATTGTGCACCTATGGATGAGGACAATGTGTGGGAGGTAAGGGCAGAGGGAGGGGTGGGAGCCAGGTGGAGGGGAGCTATGTGGGGGAAAAAGTGGAACAAATGTAATAATCTGAACAATAAAGATTTATTAAAGTAAAAAAAAAAAGAATCTGGGTATGACTTAGTTGAGTTTCACAGGCTTACTCTCTCTCTCTCTTTCTCTTTAAATTTTATTTTATTGTTTAAAGTATTCCAAATAGTAGTACATATGTCTCCCTTTTTCCCCCCATTGACCTTTTCCCTGCCCCCCCTACCCTCCTGCACATGCTCTCACCACACACCCACACCAGTGTCTTGTGTCCATTGGTTATGCTTAAATGCATGCATACAAGTCCTTTGGTTGATCTCTTACCTCCTCTCTCTCCTGCTGTAGTTTGACGGTCTGTATGATGCTTCTCTGCCTCTGTATCTACGAGGCACCTCGTCCCAGCATGGTGCCAGGTCTGAATCTGTACCAATCTATTGAACTGGCTTACGTCTCTTAGCATAATGCTCTCCAGTTCCATCCATGCTGTTGCAAATGGTAAGAATTCCTTCTTTTTTATAGAGCATAGTATTCCATTTATTGGCTTTTCTAATTCATTCATTGGCTGATGGGCACCTAGGCTGTTTCCAAATTTTAGCTATTATAAATTGTGCTGCTATGAACATAGGAGTCCATATATCCTTTCTGATTGATATTTTTGTTTCCTTGGGGTATATTCCTAGAAGTGGGATCACTGGGTCAAATGGGAGTTCCTATTTAACTTCTTCTTTTTAAAAAAATATATTTTATTGATTTTTTTACAGAGAGGAAGGGAGAGGGATAGAGAGTTAGAAACATTGATGAGAGAGAAACATCGATCAGCTGCCTCCTGCACCCCCCTACTGGGGATGTCCCTGCAACCAAGGTACATGCCCTTGATTGGAATCGAACCTGGGACCCTTCAGTCCACAAGCCGACACTCTATCCACTGAGACAAACGATCAGGGCCTATTTAACTTCTTGAGGAAACTCCATACTGTTCTCCACAGTGGCTGCACCACTTTGCATTCCCACTAGCAGTGCACGAGGATTCCTTTTTCTCAGCATCCTTGCCAGCACTTGTCCTTTGTTGATTTGTTGATGATGGCCATTCTGACAGGTGTGAGATGGTATGGCTTACTGTCTCTTGATGTTGCGGTGAAACTGTCAGTAGGGACTGTGTTCTTTTGTGCAGTGGACAGGGAGGATCTGTTCCTCAAGGTTCAGTTCATGGTGGGCTGTTGGACGGAGGGCCCAGTGACCTCTGTCTCTTGGCCAGGGACCTCCCTCAGTTCCTTGGCCCATGGGCTTTTCCCTGGGAGAGTTGAGAACATTATAGCTAACCTCCTATGGAGTCAGTGAGTGAGAGCATGGGAAGATAGCATGCACAAGATGGAAGTCCTAGTCTATTTGTAGCATAATCTCAGGGAGTGAACACAAGGAGGTAGGGATCACTGGGGGATATCTTAGAGACTGTGTACCACAGATTACTGGAAGTTTCCTGTTACTAAATTTATCCATCTTTGCCCTAACCGGTTTGGCTCAGTGGATAGAGTGTAGGCCTGTGGATTGAAGGATCCCAGGCTAGATTCTGGTCAAGGGCACATCCCCAGAAGAGGGTGTTGCAGGAGGCAGCTGATCAATGTTTCCCTCTCATTGATGTTTCTAACTCTCCTTTCCTCTCCTTTCCTGTCTGTAAAAAAATCAATAAATATATTAAAAAATAAATGTATCCATCTGTAAGTGTTTGGATTTTCTATAAGACCCTATTCTGTGGTCATTCATGTTTAAAAATTTAACAGTTTTGTTTTTTCACAATTAGTTATTTTTTTTTAAATTTTTATTAATGTGTTACATATCTTCCCATTGCCCCCCCCCTCCCAGGCATATACTAACTCCTCAGTGTCTTGTGTTCATTGGTTATGCTCATATGCATGCATACAAGTCCTTTGGTTGATCTCTTATCTACCCCACCTCTGCTTAACCTTCCTGCTGTAATTTGACAGTCTTTTTGATGCTTTACTGCCTCTGTATCTATCCTTTTGTTCATCAGTTTATAATGTTCTTTATTATCCACAAATGAGTGAGATCATGTGGTGTTTCTTCTTCATTGACTGGCTTATTTCACTTAGCATAAGGCTCTCCAGTTCCATCGAGGTTGCTGCAAATGATAAGAATTCCTTCTTTTTAATGGCAACATAGAATTCCATTGTGTATATGTACCACAGTTTTCTGATCCACTCATTTGCTGATGGGCACCTAGGCTGTTTGCAAATAGTAGCTATTGTAAATTGTGCTGCTATGAACATAGGGGTGCATAAATCCTTTCTGATTGGTGTGTCTACTTTCTTAGGTATATTCCTAAGAGTGGTATTGCTGCATCAAATGGGAGTTCCATTTCTACTTTTTTTGAGGAAACTCCATACTGTTTTCCACAGTGGGTGTACCAGTCTGCATTCCCACCAACAGTGCACAAGGGTTCCTTTTTCTCCGCATCCTTGCCAACACCTGTCATTTGCTGATTTTGTGATGATTGCCATTCTGACAGGTGTGAGATGGTATCTCATTGTCGTTTTGATTTGCATTTCTTGGGTAATTAATGACTTTGAGCATGTTTTCATGTGTGTCTTGGCCTTCCTTCTGTCTTCTTTCAAAAAGATTCTATTTAGGTCCATTGCCCATTATTTTATTGGATCATTTATCTTTCTTTTATTAAGTTGTATAAGTTGGCTGTAGATGTTGGAGATTAAACCTTTATCAATGATAACATTTGCAAGTATGTTCTCCCATACAGTGGGCTTTCTTGTTGTTTTGTTGATGGTTTCTTTTGCTGTGCAAAAGCTTTTTATTTTGATGTAGTCCCATTTGTTTATTTTTTCTTTAGCTTCCATTGCCCTTGGAGCAGTATCATTGAAGAAGTTCTTTTGGCATATGTCTGAGATTGTGCTGCCTGTGGATTCATCTAGTATTTTCATGGTTTCCTGTCTTATGTTTAAGTTCTGTATCCATTTTGAGTTTATTTTTGTATATGGTGTAAGTTGGTGGTCTAGTTTAATTTTTTTGCATGTGTCTGTCTAATTTTCCCAACATTATTTGTTGAAGAGACTGTCTTGACTCCATTGTATGTTCATGCCTTCTTTGTCAAATATTAATTGAGTATAGTGATTTAGATCAATATCTGGATTCTCTATTCTATTCCATTGGTCTATATGTCTGTTCTTGTGCCAGTACCGGGCTGTTTTGAGAACAGTTGCTTTGTAATATAGCTTGAAATCTGGTATTGAGATCCCACCTACTTTATTCTTCTTTCTCAGGATTGCTGTGGCTATTCCGAGTCTTTTTTTGTTCTAGATGAATCTTTGAAGAGTTCTTTCTAGATCTGTGTAATACGTCGTTGGTATTTTAATGGGGAGTGCATTGAATCTATAGATTGCTTTGGGTAGTATGGACAGTTTAATGATGTTGATTCTCCCAATCCAGGAGCATGGTATGCTCTTCCAGCTGTTTACGTCTTCCTCTATCTCTTTTTTCGGTGTCCTGTAGTTTTCTGCGTATAGGTCTTTTACCTCCTTAGTTAGGTTTATTCCTAGGTATCTTAATTTTTTTGGTGCGATGGTAAATGAGATTGCTTTTTTAGCCTCTCTTTCTGTAAATTCACTATTAGTGTATAGAAATGCCATAGATTTCTTGGCATTAATTTTGTATCCTGCTACATTGCAGAATTCATTTATTAAGTCTATTAGTTTTTAGATGGAGTCCTTCAGGTTTTTTATATACAGTATCATGTCATCTGCAAATAAGGACAGCTTTACTTCTTTTCCAATTTGGATGCCTTTTATTTCTTCTTTTTGTCTAATAGCGATGGCTAATACTTCCAGTACTATGTCAAACAGGAGTGGTGAGAGTGGGCATCCCTATCTTGTTCCTGTTCTTAGGGGAAATGGTTTTGGTTTTTGCCCATTGAGTATGATGTTAGCTTTGGGTTTATCATATATGGCTTTTATAATGTTGAAGTATGATTTTTCTATTCCCACTTTGCTGAGAGTTTTTATCAAGAAAGGGTGTTGGATTTTGTCAAATGCTTTTTCTGCATTAATTGATATGACTATGTGATTTTTATCTCTCAATTTGTTTATGTGATGTATCACGTTTATTGATTTGTGGATATTGTACCATCCCTGCATTCCTGGGATGAATCTTACTTGGTCATGGTGTATGATCTTTCTGATGTACTGCTGGATCCAATTTGCTAGAATTTTTTTGAGGATTTTGGCATCTATGTTCATGAGAGATATTGGCCTATAATTCTTTCATTGTGTTGTCTTTATCTGGTTTTGGTATTAGGGTGATGCTGTCTTCATAGAAGGTATTTGGAAGTGTTCCTTCTTCTTGAATATTTTTGAATAGTCTGAGGAGGATAGGTTTTAATTCTTCCTTGAATGTTTGGTAAAACTCTCCTGTGTAACCATCTGGTCCTGGGCTTTTGTTTGCTGGAAGCTTTTTGATGACTTCAATTTCTTCCATAGTTATTGGACTATTGAGATGTTTAGATTCTTCCTGATTGAGTTTTGGAAGGTTATATTTTTCAAGAAATATGTCCATTTCCTGCAGGTTGTCCAATTTGTTTAAATAGAGTTGTTCATAGTATTTTTTAACAATCCTTTGTATTTCAGCGGGGTCTATTGTTATTTCTCCTCTTTCATTTCTGATTTTGTTTATTTGGGCCTTCTCTCTTTGCTTCTTGATGAGCCTGGCTAGAGGTCCATCAATCTTGTTTATCCTTTCAAAGAACCAGCTCTTGGTTTTGTTGATCTTTAGGATTGTTTTTTTTTTTTGGTCTCCATGTTGTTTATCTCTGCTCTGATCTTTACTATTTCCTTCCTTCTGCTTACACTGGGATTTTCTTGTTGCTCTCTTTCTAGCTTTTTGAGTTGTAGGGTTAGGTAATTTATTACCAATGTTTCCTGTTTTTTTTTTTTTGCAGTAGGCTTGTAGAGTTATGAACTTCCCTCTCAAGACTGCTTTCACTGTGCCCCATAAATTTTGTATTGTTGTGTTGTCATTGTCATTTGTTGCCATGATGTTTTTTATTTCTTCCTTGATCTCTCTGGTTACCCAGTCATTGTTTAATAGCATGCTGTTTAGTCTCCATGTGTTTGATTTCTTTATATTGTTTTTATTGTAGTTGATTTCCAGTTTAATGTCACTGTGGTCTGAGAAGATGCTTTTTTTTAAAAAACTGAACAATAAAGATTTATTAAAAATCTAGCATTTATTTAAAAAAGGTTGTACTTTAGTTTAAAGATGTAACAAAATTGTTACTGTTTTATCAGCACATTATTAAGTTCAACTAACTTTTAAAAATTATTACTGTAAATATGTAGATGTGTAGCATATCATCACTTCTCATGCAGTTGGGTACCTCTGCCTCGATTCCTGCTAGAGTTCCAGAAGTTTCATTCACCTGTTGCTTTTGCACCATCAATGCAGATATCAACATAGTGGGAAAGGCAATAACTTCTGCACATTAAAATGAGAATAGATTTGATCTTGTAGAACCTCTGTAAGAGAATGGGTTTCAGAATTCCCAGGGGTTCATGAACTCAACGTTGAGACCACTGCTCTAAGTCATTGATATATAGGATAAGGTTGTAGTTTTTTATTTGTATTTATTTATTTATTTATTTATTTATTTATTTATTAAATCTTTATTGTTCAGATTATTACATTTGTTTCTCCTTTTTCCCCTCCATAGCACCCCTCCACCCAGCTCCCACCCTTCCTTCTGCCCTTACCTCCCTCCCATTGATCTCATCCATAGGTGTATGAATTTTGTCCAGTCTCTCCCTGTACACCCCTCACCCCTTGCCCCCTGAGAATGATCAGTCCATTCCCTTTCTGTGCTCCTGATTCTATTATATTCACCAGCTTATTCTGTTAATCAAATTTTTAACTCACTTAATTTTTAGATTCACTTGTTGATAGATTTGTATTTGTTGTTCATAATTTTTTGTCTTTTACCTTTTTCTTCTTCCTCTTCTAAAAGAGTACCTTTCAGCATTTCATATAATACTGGTTTGGAGTTGATGAACTCCTTTAGCTTTTTCTTCCCTGTGAAGCTTTTTATCTGCCCTTCAATTCTGAATGATAGCTTTGCTGGATAGATTATTCTTGGTTGTAGGTTCTTACTATTCATCACGTTGAATATTTCTTGCCACTCCCGTCTGGCCTGCATCGTTTCTGTTGAGAAATCAGCTGACAGTCGTATGGGTGCTCCCTTGTAGGTAATGAACTGTTTTTCTCTTGCTGCTTTTAATATTCTCTCTTTGTCTTTTGCTCTTGGTATTTTAATTATGATGTGTCTTGGTGTGGTCCTCTTTGGATTCCTTTTATATGGGGTTCTGTGTGCTTCCTGGACTTGTAAGTCTATTTCTTTTACCAGATGTGGGAAGTTTTCAGTCATTATTTCTTTAAATAGGTATTCAGTATCTTGCTCTCTCTCTTCTTCTGGCACCCCCACAATTCTGATGTTGGTACGCTTGAAGCTGTCCCAGAGTCTCCTTGCATTATGTTCACATTTTTGGATTCTTTTCTCTTCTTGCTTTTCCAGTTGAATGTTTTCTGCTTCTTTATATTTCAAATTTTTGACTTGATTCTTGCCTTTCTCTAATCTGCTGTTAGGACTCTGTATAATATTTTTTATTTCAGTCAATGTATGTTTAATTTCTATTTGGTCCTTTATCATCTTTAGTTGGACCTTTTCCATCTCTAGTTAACTTTTTTGCATCTCTAGTTAGTCCCTTTTCATCTCCTCTTGGCTCTCGCTAATTTTATCCAATTTTTCTAGCATATTCTTGAAAAACCTTATAAGTGTGGTTTTGAACTCTATATCCAGTCGGTGTTTTTCCCTCCATTTCTTTTGTTTGTGATCCCTTCCCTTGTCTCAGCATTTTCACTATGCTGGGGAAACTTCTGTGTTGAATTCAGCCTTATGATACCAGACTTGCAAAACCGAAGAAGCCTCTGTTGAGCTTGGGATGGGTGGAGTCTCAGGGCTTAAGGGACCGCCTTGCCTTTCAGTCAGCCCCGCCCTCCACAGCCCCTGAGTTTCACGTGACTGTGTAATCGCTGGAGAGGTCCTGTGCGTGCGCGCCCGCAGTGCCTCTAACCGCTGCCTTTCCAGATCCCTGCGCACCAGGACCACACGAGTCTAGGTCTCCAGGGTTTCACTCGAAACTAGGGTTTTGTGGAGTCAGAAGTGGCACAGTTGGGATGGTCTGTCTCCCGCCCACTTTCGAAAGCCAGTGGCACAATCAGCAATTTGTTCTCTGATCTTTTGCGACTCCCCTAAATTTCCGTGCACCTCTCCCTTTTCACAGTCCAAACTCCCCCCGTAGGAGTTTCGGCTGGATCTGGGGTTTAATGTCATAAGATAAGGGGTTCAATGCCATTGGGAGTTTCTGTTTCTCTCCTGTCAGAGAAAGCCAGCCAGGTACTCCGGCACCTGCTCTCTCAGCGCGAGTCTCCATACCTCAGCTTTTTGCAGCTCCTCTGGGTTTCTGTGAGCCCCTCTCTTTCCTTCTAGTTGTAGAATTTCCACTCAGCCAGCTTTCCTGTAGTTCTGGATGATGTCCGTTCTGTCTTTTAGTTGTAGTTTTGAAATTGTTGTGCGAGGCAGTAGTGTAGGTATTTACCTATGCCGCCATCTTGGATTCTGGATCTGAGAAAATGCTTGATATGATTTCTATCTTCTTGAATTTGAAGAGACTATTCTTATGACCCTACATATGATCTATCTTTGAAAATGACTCATGTGCACTGGAAAAGAATGTATATTCTGTGGCTTTGGGGTGATATGTTCTGAAGATGTCAATCAATTCCATCTGGTCAAGTGAGTCATTTAGGATTGATGTTTCTTTGCTGATTTTTTGTTTAGAGGATTTTTCCAGTGGTGACAGAGGGGTATTAAGGTCTCCCACTATGATTGTATTGCTGTCAATCTCTCCCCTAATATACTCCAGGAGTTTTTTTTATGTATTTAGGTGCTCCTATATTGGGTGTGTATATGTTTACCAGAGTTATTTCTTCTTGTTGGATTGTTCCCTTTAGTATTAAGAGGTGACCTTCTTTATCTCTTGTTATGTCCTTCATTTTGAGATCTACTTTGTCTGATATAAGTATTGCAACCCCAGCTTTTTTTCATTTCCATTTGCCTGAAACACCATCTTCCATCCCTTCACCCTCAGTCTGTGTACATCTCTTTTTCTGAGGTGGGTTTCTTGTAGACAGCAGATATATGAATCATGTTTTCTTATCCAGTCGGTTACCCTATGTCTTTTGATTGGAGCATTTAAAGTTATTATTGATAGGTACTTATCTGTAGCCATTTTTATTCTTTACCCCTGTGTTCCCTCTTTGCTTCCTATTTCTTTTTTTACAGCAGACCCTTTAACATTTCTTGCATTGCTAGTTTGGTGGTAATAAATTCCCTTAGTCCTTTTTTGTCTGTGAAGCTCCTGATTTCACCTCCAATTTTGATTGAAACCCTTGCTGGGTTTAGTATTCTTGGATTCAGACCCTTCCTTTGCATGACTTTGTATATTTCATTCCATTCCTTTCTGGCCTGCTTTATTTCTGTTGCGAAATCAGTTCCTTGTCTTATGGGGGTTCCTTTGTAGGTAACTTTCTCTTTCTCTCTGGCCACTTTTAAGATTCTTACTTTGTCATTGGTGTTTGCCAATTTAATTATAACGTGGCTTGGTGTCAGTTTTTGGGGGTTCATTTTGCTTGGGACTCTGTGATCTTCTTAGATTTGTGTGGGTTTTTCCTTTCTTATATCAGGGAAGTTTTCTGTCATTATTTCTTCAAACAGGTTTTCTATTCCTTGGTCAGTTTCCACTCTTTCTGGAACCCCAATTATGCGGATGTTGTTTTGTTTTGTGTTATCCCAAAGTTCCCTTAGGCTCTCCTCTTGCTTTTTAATTTTTTTTTCTAGAAGCTGCTATACTTGGGTATTTTTTCCTACTCTGTCTTCTAGCTCACTGATGTGGTCCTCTGCTTCTTATAGTCTACTTTTGATACTTTTCATTGAGTTCTTTACAGCAGCAATGCCATTTTTCATTTCTTCTTGATTATTCTTCATTTCCTCTTGTAAGAACTCATATTGTTGATTTTGTCTTCCATTCTTTTCAGCCACCTTATGACCACTTCCATTCTTTTCAGCCACCTTATGACCATTTCTCTGAACTCTTTCTCTGGCAGGTTTATTTCTGCTTCTATTTTGTTTACTTCCTTTTCTGGTGATACCTGCTTTTCTTTCATATGTGGGCTGTTTCTTTATCTGCCCATGGTCTTTCTTCTCTGGGTATTTGGTTATGTAGTTCTCTCTCCTACGTTGATTTAAAGACACAAACTACAACACGACCAGGTACAACACACAAGGCAATGAACAGAAATGTATTCACAATGTTAATAACCACCAATAAGGTGACCAACAATGAAAGACAAATTAGGGGTAAGTAGAGACAGAAGAAGAGAGAAATGAGGAACAAAGAAAAGAAAGAAGTGCTGAAATCAAATTGGGAGAAGGGAGGAGGAAGAAAAAGAGGGGAAAAAACGAAGGAGAAGAAGAAAAGAGAAAGGGAAAAAAGTAAGAGAGAAAAGAAAGAGAATAAGAAAGAAAAAGGGAACAAATTATATATGTGAGGAGAAAACTCCCATAGAACAGCCACTAATCCCTACAAATGCCAGCAACAAGTACCTGGAGATTAATATAAACTACAAATAACAACTAATATCAAGGGAGGTGAGGGAAAACAGGTAAAAATCAAACCAAAACAAAGCAAACAAAAAGCAAAATAAAACAAGTAGAATAAGCAAAAACAATCTCACAGAAAGTATAAAAAAATCGATATAATCACCGTTTAGGCAAACAACAAAAGGACATAGAGAAAAATAATTTTTTGGATAGTGAAGATAGAGAAGAGAGAGGTTTGTATGGTCTCGGAGTAGGGGATTTGAAATTAGATATGTAAGGGGTAAAATTTTAACAGGAGGTAAAAAGAAAGAATAGGAAAAATCTAAAGTAGGAAAAGGGTAAATGAAACAGGACAACAAAAGGGGAAAAGTTAGGAAGAGAGTGATGGCATAAAGGTAGAGTTGAGATAGACTTAAATGTTGCTAAAGGAAAGATGAAATGAAAGAGAAAATAAAATGACCCTTTTTTTTCAAAAAGGTATAATAGTAGTAGTAATAATACTAGTTGAAAATAAAAATGTAATAATTAAAAAGGTAAAATCAATTGAGGAGAAAAGAGAAAAAAATAGCTTTTTAAATTAAAATATGCAAAAAATAAAAAATAATAATAATAAAATAAAAATAATTAAAAATAAAACAATAGAATGGGCAGTAGTGGAGGTCATTCACTTGTACTATTGTTCTGTTTGGCACTCCTGTTTCCCAGTCGGGAGGGTATTGCAGTTTCCTGTGTTCCATTGCTGAGGTGTGTCTTAATCTCTTTATTCTGTTGTGATTGTGCTAAAATCAATTTGTGAGTCATCCACTGGGTGGCAGTATTTTGGAATTGACCTCTGAGACTAAGCACAGGACCTCTCTAGCCTGTGCTTAGATTCTGCTTACTCTGTGGTACTTAATACCGATTTGTGGGGGTGGGTTGCCCCAGAGCTGATTCTCTGCTGGTTATTCTGAGCTCTGATCCCCAGGTTCCAGAAAAACAACTTTCCCCTGCAGTATCTCAGGATGTCTCCAATTGCGTGATCCTATGTATTGGGCTTAGCAATCAGAAGCCAGGGTCTGAAGAGGAAAAAGTGCTGTGTGTGCTCTCTCCCTTCCCTGCTCCTGTTCGAGCATCAGGGACATTAATAATTCCCAGGCTGTCCTTCTGCCTCAGATCAAAATGGGTTGTTTTCTAGAGCTTCCTTCTGTTAATAGCTCTGAGAGCCCTTTTCCACATTTAGGGGTCACGCCCTGCCCCACATCCATGGATTTCTCTTAAGAGCAGCTTTCCCCCAGTCCAGTTCCCACAGAGTGCACGTCTCTCTGTTCTGCAGGACCAGAGACCTCACCTTATCCCAGGCGAAATCTGACCTTTCCGTGTGGCGTGTGGAGCTCCTCTGAGTTCAAGTGTTTACGCAGATTGGAGAGCGGTGTTCTGGGTCCCCAACTATTCCGTGGGTGCTGCAGCTACCTTTTCAGACCACTGTAGACATCCACTTCCCCCTGAAAGATGGTGTGGTCTCTGCGTTCACACTGGTGACTCCGGGAGACAAAAACCCCATGGCAGAGGGGCTTCCTGGTCAGGGGAGCCCTGTCCAGCAGTCCCCCACCTTCTCCTGGAGGATAACTGTCTCTTAACTTGCCAACAAACACTCCCAGGGCGACCCTCAGCTGTTCTCCCTGTCTGCTCAGCGACAAAGCTCTAGACACATCCGTCTATTCTGCCACCATTTTTTTCTCTTCCTCCACAATTAGTTCTTAATATACCTGGGGCTTCACTGTATAATACAGTAGTCAACAGTCTGCCACATATGAGTATTTAAGTTAAAAATTACATTAAATTAAAAATTCTGTTTCTTAGTCACACTAGCCATATATTAAATATTTAATTTATAATGAGGTGTGGCTCATGGCTTCCATGCTGGACAGCATGGATGCATAACACTTTCCTTTTTTACTGTGAGCTGTATTGGTAGCGCTGATTTAGAGCAGTACTTGTCAATCAGGGCATATTTTGCCCCCAGGGGACACTTGGCAATGCCTGGGAACATTTATTTTCATTTTCACAATTAGTGGGGGAAATGTTCTACTGCTATTTAGTGGATAGAGGCCTAGGAAGCTGTTAAACATTCCATGATACACAGAACAGCCTCCCTCAACATGGACTCATCTAGCCCCAAATTCCAATGTTTCTGACAGTAGGAAACCCTACCATAGAGTGTATTTTGTGGTGATGTGTGAGCTGCAGGAGCTTGTTCTTTTCCTTTCTGACTAGCCAAGTAGGCACCATTTCCTGTGTATTCTCCATCCATTTCCCTCTGGCTAGTCATGAACTCGAAGCTAGAGATATTTTTCCTTAAGTGGTAGAGATCTTAATACTTTGTTCATTAAGGAGCATTTTTAAATTAAATATATTTTTATTGATTTCAGAGAGGAAGGGAGAGGGAGAGAGAGATAGAAACTTCAATGATGACAGAGAATCATTGATCAGCAGTCTCCTGTACATCCCCTCCCGGGGATTGAACCTACAATTTGGGCATGTGCTCTGACTGGGAATAGAACCATGACTTCCTGGTTCATAGGCCAATGCTCAACCACCTAGCCACTCTGGCTGGGGTCATTTTAAAATATCAACTTCTGTTGTCCTACAGATACTTAGACTCTGCACTTAAAGACAAACCTTTGTTTCTAGTTCACCATGGCTTCAGCTTCCATAGGAGTGCTGTTTGATAGAAGACTTTATACAAGTAATTATCCCTCTGTTTTTGAAAGGCCAAGCTCATAATATTTTAGCCTTTCATCCTGCTGGCCTCACTAAGCACCTTGTGTCTAAGAAGCAAAAAGTAGGAAGAGCAAGGAGAGAAGAGAGATCAGAGCAACGAGGCAGACAAGGGAGTCTTGTGATACAGGTACGGCTGTGTGGTTCTAATGTCTACACTTGATTAAAAAATGTGACTTACTTTTAAGACAGAAGATGGTTGCTTCAGTCCCTGAAGGCTTTCTCACTCCAAGAGTTAGAACAAACATGGGCCGAAAGGCTTGGGGGTGAGCTGCAGCTCAGTTACTGAGATTGGCAGAGACCACGGTTTGGTAGGCTGGAATCTGTTCCTACAGACTAAGTGAGGCTGGAGAGGGCATTGAAGTGGCTACTGGCCCCTGCAAACTTGGCCACGCAGTTCTTGAAGACCACCTTACTGCCCTGGAGGTCAAACCTCATCCCTGCCTCCAACATGGGGTTGGCAGAGTCAGTGTCTGGGAAGTGAGGTTTCATTGAATCTTCAATGCCACAGAACTCCAGATCTACAGAGGAATAGCCACTGTGGTAAAACTTGCATCCTCCCTCTGGGACAGAACTCTTTCATGTACATATGGAGCCCAGAAAGGGGCACAGGGCAGCAACAGTGCCCACCCTCCTCATCTAGTCTGTCTTCACAGCTGGAGTGATGTGTCTGAGCCCTTACTACCCTGCTTCCCTTCCTGTGACAGCTGAACACAAACAGAAGTCCTGAGCAGGGCCTCAGGTCCCAGCCAGCTCTGCGCTGCTCTTCCGCACTCCCTGCATCTGTAGCTTCACTGGCCTTTTTGCCGTTTACATATATCAAGTCTGAAGGCTCAGTCCCTTCTCTCTGCTTGGGCGCCCTGTTTCCCGGTGTCTGCAAGATTCACTTGCTCACCTTCAGGCTATCCTCCCTGTGAGCTTCCATAAACCATCTGCCTTTAGTAGCATCCCCAGTCTACTCCTTTGCTGTTATCTGTCCTTATACAGGATGGCCCTCATCACTAACTGAGGCCACTCAGTAGGGCTATTTTCTGGTCGATCTGTTATCTGTCTCCTCAAATTAAAACAAGTCCCGAGCAAGTCAGAAGAACAGTGTGCCAACTGCCCCTGGGCAGTGCCTGCTCATGACACAGTGGCTCCTGACTGCCAAGGGGGAGTTGGAGAACAGTGTTTCCATGTGTTCTAAAAGTATTGGGTTCCGCATTGCAGTGAGTGTGTAGTGATATATCTGGTATTGAGTAGCCATATGAAAATCAGTCTGAGGGCACAGGTCCTAAGCTTGGGTAGTGAGAGTCCAAGTAGCAAGATTTTGAGAATTTGGGAAGTGAGGAAACTTGTATTTGTCAGATGATTAATAAAAAGGGGAAAGCCACGTAAGACAAGAGGATGAAGCATAGCTGCTGGGGCTGCTGAGTCAAGGGACACAAGTGGATGTCACTTTAGCTGTCGAGTGACCACTATTAATCTGGGTAATGACGGTGACACCGGACACACTTCTAGAAGGCATCCTTTACTCTGGTCACCTTATTTAAGAAGGAAAGAAGCCTGGAATGTCTCTTTAGAATGCTTTCCATTATTAAAATAGTTTTAATCTGACTTTGTATGGAAAATTCACTTACCTGACCCTATGCCTGGTAGCATTCGAGATGCTATTTAAGTCCAGGTGCTATGCAGTGGGAGTGACTGTCTCAGAGGCAGTGCATTCTCAGGGTTTTCTGCTGAAACTCTGTCTCTATATGGCCTCTCCCATTGCTTTCTGTCATTGCAGCAGTCTTGCTGCCGGCCCAAAGCTGAAGCCTATGAAGTTGCTTGAGGTTCTGAAAGCTCTGGAAGAGGAGTCTGGCTGCATCTGGGAGGAAATCTTCAACTTCCTACCCACCTGACAGTGTCACAGGGGACTTCACTGATGAGGACTCCGTGATGGAAATGGCGGCCATGTGCCCAGCTGCCCAGCAGTGTTCTTCATATCTCTGTTGTGCCTGAGGACAATAGCATGTGGTGAGGGGGGAGGGAAGAACTGCAGCAGCTGGTCATGTAGAAGCAGAAGGCAGTAGTGGAACCTCAGCGAATTTGGACCAAAAGAGATACACGACCAGACTTCAACCATTAGATGGGGTGAGATCTTCATATGGAGGGTCTTAAAAGCCAAGAATTGAATCCTGTAGGCCTCTTCCAGTTGTTTTTTGATAAAGGAATGATTAATTTTATTGGAGCTTGTGTATTTTTAAAGTCTTTATTGTTGAGAGTATTACAGATGTCCCTCTTTCCCCCCTGTTCCCATTGTCCCCCTTCACCTGGTTCCCACCCTGCCCTAGGCCTTCACTACCCTATTGTCTGTGTCCATAGGTAATGCATATATGCATATATGATCTTTTTAAAATCTGTTCCCACCCCCAGCCCATTCCCTTTGAGAATCATCATTTTGCTCCATTTCCATGACTCTCATTCTATTTTATTCACCAGTTTATTTTGTTCATTAGATTTTTTACTCATTTATTTTGATTTAGATTCAATTGTTGATAGATATGTATTTGTTGCCTTTTTATTGTTCATATTTTTTATCTTTTTCTTCTTCTTCTTCTTCTTAAAGAATACCCTTGAACATTTCATATAATTCTGGTTTGATGGTAAGGAGCCCCTTTAGCTTTTTCTTGTCTGTGAAGCTCTCACATTCAATTCTAAATGAGAGCTTTGCTGGGTAGAGTAATTTTGGTTGTAGGTCTTTGCTATTTATCACTTTAAGTATTTCTTCCCACTCCCCTATGGCTTGCAAAGTTTCTGATGAGAAAATCAGCTGAAAGTCATAAGGGTGCTCCCTTGTAAGTAACTAACTGCTTTTCTCTTGCTGCTTTTAAGATTCTCTCTTTGTCTTTAACCTTTGACATTTTAAATATGATGTGTGTTGTTGTGGGCCTCTTTGGGTTATGCTTGTTTGAGACTCTCCATTTTTCCTGAACTTGAGTGATTTTTTTCCTTAACCAGGGTTGGGGAGTTTTCTATCATTATTTCTTCATATAGGTTCTCTAATCTTTCCTCATATTCTTCTTCTTCTCCTTCTGGGAATCCTATTATGCTGATTTGTTATGTTCCATGTTGTTCCAAGGCTCCATTAACCTCTCCTTCTTTTTATTTTTTTTTCCAATTGCTGCTCTCATGGGTGTTTCTTTTCTACCTTGTCTTCTAATTCCTGATTTGGTCCTCTGCTTCTCTGAATCAACTTTGATTCCTTCCAGGGTATTTTTATTTCAGCTATGTAATTGTTCATTTCCATTTGATTCTTATTCATGGTTTCTATATCTTTTTTATGTTGGCATTGTCCTCATTAAGTTACATGAACTTAAGATGCTTGTAGTTCTAAGGTTTTTGAGCACCCTTATAACCATTACTCTGAATTCTTTCTCTGACATTTTCTTGCCTCTACTTCATTTAGTCCTTTTTTTGTGATTCCTCCTTTTCTCACACTTGGGTTTTTTTTTATTTCTTTGTCTCCCATTTTTGCAGCCTCATTTGTATTTGTTTCTTGTATTAGGTCAAACTGCTATGCCTCCCAGACTTTGTGGGATGCCTTATGTAGTAGGTGTTTTGTGGGACCCTGTGGTACAGTCTCTTAGATCTCCTGAACTGGGTGTTCTACGAATATCCCTTGTTTGTGTTATTGGGTTCTTCTGTGGTAATTGCATCTTGAATGTCATTGTCCCATTTGTGGATAGATTCTCCTCTCAGTATGGCTGACTATGAGACTCACCCCAGACAACATCATCTGAGCTATTGTGGCGCTGCTGACAGAACAGAACAGAACACAACAACAACAAAACCACAATAAAACAAAAACATATACAAGACTCCTACCACACCAAAAGCAACCACAAAAGAAGAGAGAATTATGAAAGAGAATGGAGAGCAAGAATAATAAAAGGAAGAAAAAATATAAGGAGGAAAAAAGGGGGAAGTAAAAGGAATATGAAGGGAAAGAGATGTAATATAAAAATAAGAATAAAGAATAGGGAAAGGAAAATAGTATCAAAGGAAAGAGGAAGAAATTAATTTGAAAAGGAAATTAGAGAAAAGTCAGATAGAACAAAATAAGAAAAGAAAAAAGATGAGAAAACAGGAGAAATAGGAAAAATAGAATAGAAAAATGAAGAGAAAAATTAGATATACAAAGGAAACAATAGAGACTAAAATAATAACAAATCAGTAAAACATACAGATATAGAAAAATTAAAAAAAGAGAAAAAAGTGAAGTGGCATTCATCTCAGCAGTTTAGTGCCTCCTAGGAGCTCTCTTTGGATCTTGCTCCTCTTATAACTATGGCTTAACCATCTGCCAATTCTGGGCTTCCCGGAAGGTACTTACTAGTAGATACTAACACTGTCAAAAACTGTAACTCCTTTGGTGGTCAGCAATCTGTTTGAAGCTCCAGGCATTCCACAGTTCATATCCATCTCCACAGGAGTTGGCTGTGCCTGAGAGGGGCCAGACTGCTCTCTCAGGCTGAGTTATTAGCAGCATGGGCCAACAGATGGGTCAGAAAATTTTCCCAGGTTCCCCAGGCTCCACATCTGCTGATATTATGCCCAGAGTTCGGGGTCCCCAATAATCAACCACCAGGGAGCCTTTTTTCGATGCAAAAGCAAAGAGTCTTTATTCAAACCTGGGTTTGGCTCCCAGCCTCTTTCTGGCGCAGCAGCGAGACAAGAGAGCGAGCCACGGAAGAACAATGGGTTATATGGGGTTGGTCATTTGGGTGGGCTTAGGGAAGTGACATGGGTTACAGAGATTGGTCACTTGGGTCAGGGTTTTTTTGTGGTTTAGCCTTATTAGGACCCTCACTGTGTTCCTGGAGCTTCATTGGTCCATTCGGGCGGTGGTCGGGGAAGTTAGGACACTGCTGGCATACATGGTCACTCCCAGAAAAGAGAGGGGGTTTAGGCAAGGGGCCCAGCCCTATAGGACAAGATGGAGGAGAGTTCGTTTCTGCTTTGTCCTTTCACTGGCCTTCACCTGCCAGCCAGCTTTCAATCTTAATTGTTCCAGTCTGTTTCTGAAAGGGCTTTAGGCAGAATTCCAGTAGAGACTTTTGGAATTCCTATGAGGGAGAGATGCTGTTCAGGTTTCAGGGAAAGTGGTGCGTGTGTTTCCTCATCCTAGAGCTACTCCTCTGAGAGTGTCTGAGACTATTATCCTGCCCTTGGCTGGGCAGATCCTTGTATGCAATCCAGAGGGTCAGCTGGATACCAGTAGTTTCTTTCAGCTCTCCCATGGGTTGGGCGGTGGGAGCACCAGTCAGATTCTTGGGATAGGGGGGTGGATGGCTTCACCCCCAATCCAATCACTGATGCTTCCTAAGATTATTCAAACCTATAGGCTTAGCCTCTGCTCTGTCTCCTCTGCAAAGGTTAAGACGCGGGGTATGGCAGTGAGGATTCCTGAGAGTGTGGTGGGCTGTATCATCTAGGGAAGGGTTTTTTCCTTTCCTGAGCCATGGCTTCTTTGAGGGGCTAGTGCTTCTCAGAAAAATGGCCCTTTTGGTTTGGGGGGAGGTGGATATGACTGAATGCAGGACTCTGGGTTGCATATCCCACCCTCCACAATGCTTCCTCCCTCACATTACCCCCCAGCTGGAGTTGGCACATCCCTCTCTGGATCAAAGCCTTGGGTGAGTACCTGCTAACTGGGTTTAAAAAACCTGGCTCTAGTCTACAGCTAGTCAGAAGCCCTGCTGCCTTTCACTGCTGGATGTTATGTGGGTTGCTGGTCTCAGCTCTGGTGTTCTGGCCTGTGGAGCTCAGTTGGGTTCTAGCCCTCAGTCTTCTCAGGGAAATAACCCTCTCATACTTGAGAGATCCCTCCTCATGTTTGGCCTGCCACCCATGGGAGGTGGGTCAGCCCTCCCAATCAGTCTCCAGGTATTTTCTATCCTTTCTGGGTATGCCTCCTCCTAAGCTGGCCTCAGCTGGACCTCAGTTGGTAATTCTGGGTGACTGTTCCTCAATTTAGTTTTATTTCTAGTTTGTGCCTGTGAGGAGGTAAAAGGCCTGTCTATTTGGCTGCCATCTTCTCTCCTCTCCTTAACCCATTTTAAAAGCTCAAACCCTCAACTCAGCATTAACTCTCACCATAACACTGAACCAAAGAATAATTCTAGACTCAATAAAAAAAATTACTCTAACCATCACCTTAACCATCATGCTTAAGCTACTCATTATGCAAATTTAGTGAAGTTTGAACATACTTGTAAATAATACAGACCAAATGGAAGTTTTGAAATTGTTTTAACATAGTGTACATTTAGTGACCAAAACTTGTGCTCTTGGGTAATAATTATAGTTAAATGTATGCTCTCAAAGGTATAAAAACTTATTAACTAAAAAAGTACTGGTAATGTGTTCAACACAGCGATTTCCAATGAATGGAACTTAGTAATGAATGCAGTAAATTGGTTTCCTTAATTGTTAGAGTGATATCTCTAAGATATTAGTACTCGAGCACACTATGTTCCGCATAGTAATTCTCAGTCAATGCTCACCTGCATTCTGTAATATATGTAGCGTGTGGCCTACTAGTTATGTAACTGCTCGATTGCCTGCCACCATGGAAACCAAACTTGCGAGACAGACGCTGGTGAGAAAGGAAAGAGCTTTATTTGAGTGCCAGCATCTCCGGAAAATGGGGACTCTTGTCCAAAGCCCGTCTTGGCACCTCTGTGCTGTCAGGGGTTTTTACAGGAAGGGAGAAGAGAAGCAGAACAACTCGATCAGGGGGAGGACTGTGACGAGCAGGCAGTGTCCTTGCTTGTCCCCATGTGGATTGTAGCATCAGCATCCTGGAGCTGGTCAGAGCAAGCCAGATCCCTGCAGTTAGGCAGCTGCAGCAACCAAAGTGGTATCTGTTATACGTGCGGAAACCGGAACTGCAGTCGCCTGCAATATGCTTGTAAGGAAACTGTCAGTATGTGAGTGCCTTTTATCCGTGTTTATTTATTTATTTGTACATTTTATTCTACGCCATTTCATAGTTAGTTAGAGTAGTACAAAATTTTTATTCCTTGTTACAGTTATAAATATAGTTTTGAGCCCCTATTGCCACACTGATTTCAATATTGTGTTCTCTCAGTAAAAGAAAAACACAGAACATTTCGTGCTGAAATGGGAGAACTATTGCAATCAGTGTGGCATGACATGTAGTAATGAAATGGCTAAAACAACACTATGCTGAACAGTTTGTCCACAGTTTGTTTGTTTGTTAATCCTCACCCGAGGACATTTTCCCATTGATTTTTAGAGAGTGGAAGAGAAGGAAAAGACAGAGAGAAATATTGATGTGAAAAAAACACATTGATTGGTTGCCTCCTGCAGAAGCCCCGAACAGGCCAGGGAGGAACCTGCAACCAAGATACATGCCCTTTACTGGAATCGAACCCAGGACCCTTCAGTCTACAGGCAGATACTTATCTACTTAGCCAAACTGGCCAGGGCATCTATAGTTTGTTTTTAAAATGCATTGATTGTGTCTTACCGTGTAACTAGTGAGCCAGCATGCTGGCAGCTTTTTTTCAACACATTACTGCACTACAGCTCCGTGTAATGAGTAAACACTGGGATAGGTACAAGTCGCTGTTTAGAAAGGATTCATGACAACTCAGACCATCCTATATAATCCTATATAATAAAAAGCTAATATATTAATTAGACTGAACAGCCGAGCAACCTTCCTGATAAACTTCCAGACCTTCTAGACCAATGGTTCTCAACCTTCCTAATGCCACAACCCTTTAATACAGTTCCTCATGTTGTGGTGACCCCCGACCATAACATTATTTTCATTGCTACTTCGTAACTGTAATTTTGCTACTGTTATAAGTCGTAATGTAAATATCTGATATGAGGGATGTATTTTCATTGTTACAAATTGAACATAATTAAAGCATAGTGATAATCACAATTAGATATTGTGAAATATTTATTTCTAATTACAAATAACTGAAATTTTGTCTTGAAGCATGGTGTAGCATGGGTAACAGTCTTAATATGACAACAGTAAACGACATCAGTACATTTTCCGATGGTTTTAGGCAACCCCTGTGAAAAGCTCCTTTGATCCCCAAAGGGGTCGCGACCCACAGGTTGAGAACTGCTGTTCTAGACGAAGCCAGGGCTGCAAGGGCTGAGCCCCTTGCATGAATTTCATGCATTGGGCCTCTAGTATGTTAATGCATGCACTCCTGAACAAGCACAGTGCCACATAACCTGTGCCAGTGACAGCTTAAAAACTAATTAATTACCAGTCATGTCAAACATTTTACTATGACCTATACAGAATACATAGTAAGTATTCATTATAAATGTTTGATAACAAGTGTGTAGAATGCTTTCTCATTAAAATATTGGTTTGAGTTCAGTTTGCTAAAATAACACAATTAGAAGTGTGCTAGAAGCTTCTTGAAAAACCATTTTATGCTGAAACTGGTTTGGCTCAGTGGATGGAGCGTTGGCCTGCAGACTGAAGGCTCCCAGGTTCGATTCCGGTCAGGGGTATGTACCTTGGTTGCGGGCACATCGCCAGTGTGGGGCTTGCAGGAGGCAGCTGATGTATGCCTCTCTCTCATCGATGTTTCTAACTCTCTATCTCTCTCCCTTCCTCTCTTTAAAAAGTCAATAAGATATATTTTTAAAAAGATACAGAAAACCATTTTACAAGTCTGTACAAACACATTACTACATATGTTCTGGAATGTGTATGACTTTCATTCATTGAAAGTACACACATTATTGTCCTGAATGGAGTTTGCATGTAGCTATTAAAAACCAAGTCTTGCAAAATGTTTTACTACAGTTATTACAGAAAATGTAGTATTACCCGCAAGTCCAAGTATCTTGTTAAACACAGAAATTACAAATCATTTTGAAACACAATACTACATGCATTTCAGATTTGGTTTTAGTACAAATCACTAAAATAAAGATAATGCCGAATGTAGTATACCACTATTCTGCTAGGCAAGTATCAATGATGGTTATGCCAGAAAAGGCTAAAACTATTATGTTAACAATTATTTATTTCAATTAAATGTTTAAAAAAAAACATTTTACTACATGCTTTGAAATGTGTTTTAATTCATTTAGAAAGAAGACAACATGCTGAGGTAAGATTTGCTAGGTTTTGTTAAAACGACATTTATTACAAGTTCTGAGTAACACGATACTACATACCTTTTTAAGGTTATTGCTAAAAACATTTTTACAATCTTTGCCAAACATTTCAATACTAGTATATGCACTGAAGAAACACTACCTAGACAAGCAATTTCAAGAATTTTGTAAAAATCACTTTATGGGGTTAGTTCTACACTTCTGCACATGTATTTAAAAGTAGGCATTAAATTTATCCTTTAAAATAACACTAATAATACCACATTCAGCTATCCTGTTAGGAACATTTTTAGAAATCTTAAAAAAAAAAACATTTTCCTTCCTTCATTACAAGCCCTGTATGTATCCCATTCACAGAGAAAACACTATGAGAATTTTTCGAGTGTCTTGTTAAATTTATCTTCATTAAAAGCCTTATGAAACATTTCCGTGCATGTACGTTTAAATGGATACAAAAGTTCCAGGAGTTCTGTGAAAGTACACTATGTGAAAAAAACACACCTGCTTTAAAGTATTTTGTTTCAACTTTGTGTAGTACAAGCCTTGTGTATGGGTTCAATTAATTTGAGAGTATACTATGTTTAGTCCCCACCCTCTGCCTTACTCCCTCTTCCTCCACCCCACCCTGTGGCTTTTTGTAAAATATATTTTATTGGCTTTTTACAGAGAGGAAGGGAGAGGGATAAAGAATTAGAAACATCGATGAGAGAGAAACATCCATCAGCTGCTTCCTGCATGTCCCCTACTGAGAATGTGACCGCAACCAAGGTACATGCCCTTGACCAGAATCAAACCTGGGACCCTCAGTCCGCAGGTCGACGCTCTATCCTATGACTCACACTGGTTAGGGTAAGTTTTAACACAATTTTTAATTTCTTCTTATAACAGTTTTCTCATAAATAGTTCAGTACACTGTTCTTTTAGTGAACAAAATGCTATACATTCTGTGATGCACATAGAGAAGTGTTTTAGAAGACTTTGGGTTCTAAATACTAGCAGCAAGCTCTGTTCAGCACCGTGTTGTTTTATTAACTAGAACTCATCAGTGTGCTATTAATGAATGAAACTTACATATTTGAAAATATGTGTGCAGGGGGATCCAAGATGGCAGCAGAGTAGGTAGATGTTACGCTCACCTCCTCATGGGAGCAAACTGGAATTACAACTAATATATAGAGCAATCAACCTGAATAACCAACTGAAGACTAGCTGAACAGAAGTCTTATAACCAAGAGTTTACTGAAGAAGCCATATCAAGACTGGTAGGAAGGACAGAGTAATGAAAAGAGTTGGTCCTGCTCCCTCAGGCAGATTCTGGAGAGCTAGCTCAGCTGTGAAGCTTCCCCTTGAGAAGCATGGAGTTTCAACCTCACACCAGGTTCCCCAGCCAAGAGCACCAGACCTGGTACATACATAACATCTAGCTGTGAAAATTAGCGGGGATCCTGTCCATCAGGGAGAGACAGAGACTGCTACATATGCAAAGGCCCTCTTAAAAGGCCAATGCACAAAACCTCATTTGTAGCTACTCACCTTGGGCTCTGGTGGAGTGAGGACAAAGAAAACCAGGAGTTCTGTGAAGAGAAACTAGGGTTTGTAGCTCTGGAAGAGAACTGAATATATAGCCACCAGGATTCCTATGCTTCATCTCCCACACTGCATACACCTTCTTTCTTGGGTGGAGCATGCCCCTCCATATGTCCAAAGCCTGGGGAAAGTTGGCCCACCCTCATGAAGTCCCTCCCACCCAAGCAGAGCTTGGGCCCTGCTGAGGAGTCAGCTGCCAAGATCGGAGTATAGAGTTCCAGGCAGACACAAGGGGTGTGAGTGATTAAATTATGTGGCTTTCAGGTTCAGGCCACTCCTTCCACTTTCCAGTAAACCTGACCAGTGGCACTTCCCTGAATAGGAGGTCCACCAGGCCCTCCCTTTCAACTCCTGGTGGCTCCACCCTGCTGAGGTCTGGGCAAGATTTGGGACAAACTGAGTTGTGTGGCTCTTGAGTGGGCACCATTCTCCCAACCTTCCCTTAAGCCTGACTGACACCTCCCTCTCTCATAATATCCAGCATCCTCATTCTGTTGAGATTTGCTCCTGGCAGAATCTGGAACAGACCGAGTTGTGTAGCTCTCGTACAGAGGCCATTTTTCCCTTGCACACCCAACCAAAGAAGACCTCTCCCTTCACACACCTAAATCTTGGTCTGTCTGGGCCCAATAAACTCTGCTGACCTCATCCCAGTGACTCCCTGAGACGTTGCCCAACTACAAATGTATGCAAGCACCCTGGGGTAGAAGGTGGACTTGGTATAGCCTAGGATATTTGCTGAGTGGTCTCAGACTCAGCACTGCACTAAGTTTTAACCTTTATAGATCTCGTGAACACCATTCGCTTTTACCTAGTTACTAACTGAGAGTATACCTCATGCAATTTGAGTACTGCCAAAGGGTCTTCCACTGAATGAGCCTAGAAGGTAGCCAGGAGGAAGATACAGGCAAAAGTGGATCTTGTGGTTCCATGGAAATTTTGCTGATCTGTTCTGGGGCCCAGTGCTGGGATAGGCCAATCTTCATGTGCAGCTTGATCTCCTGCCACACACCCCGGTCCAGCAGAGGCAGCCACAAACTGTGAATCACTTTTTAGCTCCAAAACAGGTTGCAAAAGACCATGAACAGCAGCATATGACATTGGCCTGAAACGGAGTCCCACTCAAGAGGCCCCAGAACCAAAATGCCTAGTCCATTTCAGACCTCAGAGCCAAATCCAATCACTGTAACAAGTGGCATATTGAAAGAGAGATCTCAGCAGGTGTCAGACTCCATGTAGTCAGCACTTGCACAGCAGGTCATATACACTGCGGCCAGGGTTGTACCTCAAATACAGGCATCCCTAGTGTTGACCTCACACATGAACAAACCAATTGCAAATAAAATGCAACTAGAAGAGAGGGCCCACATAAGCCACACAAGGAACATTGCTGGAGAACCCATCTCAGGTGATCAAGGGGATTGTGCCACTGGGTACCGTAGGATACCTATCACATAAGGCCATCCTACCAAGACTGGGAGTCATAGAAGATCTACCTAAAACATAGAAATAAACATAAAGGGGCAGCCAAAATAGGGAGACAAAGAAACAGTCCCAAATGAAAGAACAAGAGAGATCTACAGAAAAAGAACTAAGTGAAACGGAGGCAAGCATTTTATCAGATACAAAGTTCAAAAGGATATTAGTGAGAACTGTATCAGTATAAAAAGACAATAGAAAACAGAAAAAGTCGAAATGAAGAATACACTAGAAGGAATAAAAAGTAGGTTGGATGAAGCAGAGAATCAAATCAGCAATTTGGAAGACAAGGTAGAAAAAACATCTAATCAGAGAAGCAAAAATTATTTTTTTAAAGTGAGGATAGTTTAAGAAATCTTTAGGACAACATGAAGTATATCAACATCCATATCACAGGAGTACCAGGAGGAGAAGAGAGCAAACAAATAAACAAAAGAACCTACTTGAAAAAATAATAAATGAAACTTTCCTAACCTGGTGAAGGAAAACAACACACAAGACCAAGAAGTGCAGAGTTCCAAACAAGATGTACCCACAGAGTTGCACACCAAGACACATTATAATTAAAATAATAAAGTTAAAGACAAAGATAGAATTATAAAAGCTGCAAGAGACAGACAGTCATATACAAGGGAGCTCTCCTAACTGTCAGCTAATTTCTTAACATAAATATTTCAGGCCAGAAAGATTGGCATGAAAAGCAAGGAGCTACAACCAAGACTACTTTACACAGCAAAGTCACCATTGAAAATTAAAGTAGAGCCCAGTTGGCATGGCTCCATGATTGAGCATTGACTTATGAACCAGGAGATCATGGTTCAATTCCCAGTCAGGGCACATGCCTGTGTTGCGGGCTCAATCCCCAGTGTGGGGCATGCAGTAGGCAGCTAATCAATGATTCTCTCTCATCATTGATGTTTCTATCTCTCTCTCCCTCTCTGAAATCAATAAACATATAGATTTAAAATTTTTTGCAGTAGAAATAAAGAGCTTCCCAGATAAGAAAAAGCATAAGAAGTTCATTACAACCAAATCAGTATTACAAGAAATATTAAAGTCTTCTTTAAAAAGAGTATTTTTAAAAAATAGAGGAATATAGTTAAAATAATAAAATGGTAATAAGTACATACCTATTAATAATGACTTTGAATGTAAGTGGCTTAAATGCTCCAAAGACATAAGGTATCTGAATGGATAAGAAAACAAGACCCATATATATGCTGTCTATAAAAGATCCACCTGAAGATATTTCATGCAAATGGAAATATTTTAAAACCTGGGTAGCAGTAACTATATCTGACAAAATATACTTTAAAACAAAGGCTATAGTAACAAAGAAGGGTACTACATAATGATAAAAGTAGCAATCCAAAAAAAGGATATAATTCTTGTAAACATTTATGCACCCAACATAGGAACATCTAAATATATAAAGGAAATCTTGTTTGGACATAAAGGAATATATCAACAGTCATACAGTCATAGTAAAAGACTAACACCTCATTGACATCAATGGATAGATTTCCAGAGAGAAAATCAACAAGAAAACAATGGCCATAAATGACACACTAGATTAGATAGATTTAATTGGTACTTCAGAGAAGTATCATAAAATATATTTAGAGCAGCAAAACATACATTCTTTTCACATGCACATAGAACATTTTCTAGCATAAACCACATGTTAGGACATGAAACAAGTCTTGACAAATTTAAGAATCTTGAAATCATGTTAAACATCTTCTCTGATCATAATACTATACTAGAAATCAACTACAAGAAAAAAAAACATATAACACACTAAGACATGAAAGGTAAATAGCATGTTTCTAAACAATAACTGGGTTTACAATGCAATCAAAGAAAAACTCAAAAGATATCTTGAAACACATGAAAATGAGAACAAAACAACCCAATATGGAATACTGTGAAAACAATCCTTTAGAGAAAAATGTATAACATTACAGGCCTACCTCAAGAAACAAAACAGAAAGCCTCAACTAAACAGTCTAAACTTATGCTTAAAAGAACTAGAAAAAGAACAACAAACAAAGCCCAAAGTGAGTAAAAGAAATAATAAAGATCAGAGCAGAAATAAACAAAATAGAGTCTAAAAAACCCCACACAAACAAAAAAAGGTCAAGGGATTAGGAAAAAACATATATACAGAACACATAGACATAGTGAAAAATGTAGTGATAGCCATAGGGAAAGTGGGTGAAGGAAGTGTGCAAAGGAAAGAAAAATAGGGATGGAAAGAGACTTTGCTTGGGGCAGTGGGCATATGATGCAGTTTCAGATGATATTGTATTGAGTTGTATACTTGAAACATGTATGGTTTTGCAGACTCATGTCAAACCAATGAATTCAAAGAATAAAAAAATAAAATTTTTAAAAAGGAGCAATGAGCTGAAACCGGTTTGGCTCAGTGGATAGAGTGTCAGCCTGTGGACTGAAAGGTTCCAGTTTCAATTCCGGTCAAGGGCATGTATCTTGGTTGCGGGCACATCTCCAGTAGGGGGCGTGCAGGAGGCGGCTGATCAATATTTTTCTCCCATCAATGTTTCTAACTCTCTATCCCTCTCCCTTCCTCTCTGTAAAATATATTTTTAAAAAAAAGGACAAATGAAACCAAGAGCTGGTTCTTTGAATAGATAAACAATACTGACAAACCTTTAATAAGACTCATCAAGAAAAGGAGAGGACCCAAATAAATATAATAAAAAATGAAAGAGGAGAAGTAAAAACTGATAGCACAGAAATACAAAGGGTTGAAAGAAAATATTACAAACAACTCTATACCAACAAATTGGACAATCAGGATGAAATGAATACATTTCCAGAAACATACAATATTTGAAAACTGAGTCAGAAAGAATCAGAGAATCTGAATAGACAGATTACAGCTAGTGAAATTGAAGTAGTAATAAAAACAAACAAACAAACAAAACCTCCCAAACAAACAAAAGTCTTGGACAAGATGCTTCACAGGAGAATTTCAAAGAATAGCTAGCACCTACACTGAGTGGCCATATTATGAGGCCCAGTGCATAAATTCGTGCATGGGTGGGGTCTGGCCAGCCTGGCCAGGGGAAGGGGCCATGGGCAGTTGGTTGGCCTGCTTGCTGGTCAAGCTCCTGGCTGAGGGGACAATTTGCATATTAACATTTTATTATATAGGATATACACTGAGTGGCTAGATTATTATGCATTCAGAGATTATAATAATCTGGCCACTCAGTGTATCTTTCTTAACTATTCCAAAAAACTTCAAGAAGAGGGAAGACTCCCAAGTTTGTTTTATGAGGCCAGCATTATCCTAATTTCAAAACCAGATAGAACACAAGGATAGGAGGCAAGATGGATATGGAGAAACTGGAGGCTATGTGCCCTCCCTCCCTGCCAAGGACTGGATTTATAGCTAAAATATAGCACAATCAACTTAAAAATTAAGAGAAGTGTAGCTGATTAGATATATTATATCTAAAGAGCACTGAAGAAATAAGGGAGAGACTGGTAAGAGAAGGGGAGTTATGGAAAAGGGGAGACCTCCTGGAGCAGGTGCAAAGTTGAGAGGCCAGGTGATATTGGCTGCAAAGCTTAATCCTCTTCAGAATGTGAGGTCCCAACTCTACACAGGGATCCCAAACCCAGAGCATCAGAACCTGGAAGAAAAGCCCACGTAGCATCCGGCAGAAGGAACCAGGGGAATTCTGCCTGTCTGGAGATTGAGGCCGCATCTTTCCAGTGAATGAGCACTTGTATTGTTAGCAGCCCCAGCCTGAGCAGTTTGCTCTGGCTCTGACTGCTGGAAAGGCAGTGCTATTGTATTTGGGTCCAGCAGAGGGCCTGTGGTCTGCATACAGCAGTGACTTTGAGGGACCATCTACTTTCTTGAAAGGAATTGTGCAGAGCCCTCAGTTCATGATGAAACTGTTTGGCTTGGAGAAAGGGGAAAGGATTCTTTCATCTTGTAGGTGGAGTTGAAACCCCTTGCCCCAATTGTGGAGCCTCTCTGACTGCCTCATCCTGTGGGGTTAGCAGCACAGAGAAGCAGGGCAGATTGGGGAATTTTGGCCCAATGGAGAGTTGAGAGCACATGCAGAGCTGGGAATTTCAGCCTCCACTTTACTTAGACCAGCCAGGTGGAAAAATCAGAGTCCTGCTCAGGGCTGATTTTCTCACCCCTCTTGCATGAGCTGGGATTTTTGTACTATATTTCCAGGGAGGCTTCCATGGAAGAGAGAAGAGTGAGTGCTGAGCTTTGTGACAGCATTGTGGAGAGGCTGATCTGAGCTTCCTGTGACTTCAGATAGGCAGTCCCTAGGAAGGAAAGGTGGAGCCTCTCTTCCCATCTTGCAGGCTGCAAATACCACCCCTAAAAGAAGATTGTTTGGTTCAGCTCTGTGCAGTACCAGATACCCTTGCTGGGCACAGTTCTATGGATTACTGGAGAAGAGCTCAGAGTGGGACAATCTAAGTGTGAGATCCTCAGAAACTATTGTCTGGGACCTTCAGGAAGTGCTTAATGCCCTTCTGCAGGCTGGTATGGCCACATTCTCAACCAGAGACTCTTTGATCAATCCCTGAGCCCAAGGCAAATGAAACTGCTCCTTCACAGAAGATTAAAAACTCTATTCAATTTGAACTTGCAGCAAACCTCCTTAGGGAAAATTAAGAGTCAGAGTTATTTCCCCTCATTGAGTACCTGACTGCATAATCTCTAAGCAGAGGGCCCATTAGCACTAACTAGGCTAGCCTAGGTCCATCCTAAAGACTCCTTTTTGAAGGCAATGGAGAAAGACCAGGCAACCTTGGGGCAGGGGATGGAGAGGGTGCGAGAGCTGAGTAGCTTATAGATAAAGGAGGAGCTTCAGGGAGCCTCATTCTAACCACAGATATGCCCCCTTCTCTAAGCTAAGAGAAGCCAATCCATTTACACAAATTGGTCCCTCCCATGAACACAGATGCAGACACAAACAGTGAATGGAGAGGTGACTACTCACAGTCATCCCAAGGCCAGTGACACATAATGTCTTACAGTGACCTGCATCTGAAACCCACCCAAAATAACCCAGAAGGATCCAGAACCATCACAACAATTGGTGGGCTTCAGACTATACCAGAGCTTGATTTAACTAGAAAAACAAACAGCATACACAAAGGTGGAACCTGGCTGGCCCCAAACCGGCTGGGAACAACCCTGCCTTGGTGTGGGGGGAGGGAGCCCCTGCACAATGTCTCATACATGATATTAAAGGTTTACCTCTACAGAAACATGGCTTGAAAGGATAAGGAGAGTACCATTGAGCTCATCAAGACACTTCAAGATTGCACATGTTTAGCAGTTCATATACCATGGTTAGGGTTAAGCCTCATAGTCAGCCAACCTGAGGGCCAATTCCAACCTTGAAAGGGCCATCAGCAATCAAGACCCAATTACAACAGGAGGGTCTAAACAACCCACACAAGAGACACTCCTAGAGCTCCCAGCTCAGGAGTTCAAGGAGACTGTACCATGGGAGCCATATATAGGCCATCAACAACAAAGGTCACCCTGCCAAGACTGAGAGGCATAGCAGTCCTATCTAAAACATAGAAACAAACACAAAGAGACTGCTAAAATGGGGAGACAAAGAAAAGGGCCTCAAATGAAAGAACAGGAGGAAATCCCAGAAAAAGAGATAAATGAATTTATTTAGAGACAAGCAATTTATCAGAGAATTCAAATTAATGGTTATAAGAATGCTCAAAGAACTTAGTGAGAGCAATAAAAGCATCAAAAATAATCAGTTGGAAATGAAGAATGTGATGTCTGAAATACAGAATACACTGGAAGGAATTGCCAGTTGTTGGACAAGATAGAGGTTTGAACTAGTGAATTAGAGAACAAAATAGACAAGAAATCACTCAATCTGAACAGATTAAAAAAAACACCACAATTAAAAAGCAGGAGGATAGTTTAAGGGATCTTTGGGACAACATAAAATATAACAACATCCACATTATAAGGATACCAGAAGAAGAAAGCAAGCAAGTGGTAGAGAACCTGTTTGAAGAAATAATGATAGAAGACTTCCCTAACCTGGGAAAGAAAAATGTCACCCAATGTCAGGAAGCACAAGATAAGTACAAAGAGACCCACACCAACACACATCATAATTAAAATGTCCAAGATAAAACAGAAAGATAGAATCTTAAAGGCAGCAAGAGAAAAACATTCAGTTACCTACAAGGAAGTTCCCATAAGGTTGTCAGCATATTTCCCAACAGAAACACTTCAAGTCAGAAGGGATTGTAATGAAGTAGTCAAAGTAATGAAAAGCAAAGCACTGCAATCAAGAATGTTCTATCCAGCAAGGCTAGCATATAACATTGAAGGTGAATTAGAAAACTTCCCAGACAAAAGAAAGCTAAAGGAATTTGTTACCACCAAATCAGCATTCTAAGAAATACTGAAGAGACTGATTTAAGAAGAATAAGAGAAAATGGCAATACATAAGTACTATCAATAATAACCTTAAATGTAAATGAATTAAATACTCTTATCAAAAGACATTGGATAGCTAAATAGATAAGAAAACATGACCATATATATGCTGTTTACAAGAGACCTGCCTCAGAACAAAAGGTACATACGGCTGAAAGTTGAAGGGATAGAAGAAATATTCCACGAAATGAAAAGAACCATTGGGGTAGTAATAATTATATCTGACAAAATAGACTTCAACACAAGAGACAAGTAAGATCATTACACAATAATAAAGGGAGCAATCCAACAAGAGTATATAACTCTTTTTTTAAATTTTTATTAATTTTTTATACATATCTCCCCATTGCCCACCCTCCCTCCCAGGCATACCCCAACCCCCCAGTGTCTGTGATCATTGGTTATGCTTATATGCATGCATACAAGTCCTTTGATTGATCACTTATCTACCTCACCTAACTTTAATCTTTCTGCTGTAATTTCACAGTCTGTTTGATGATTTATGATTTTTGTCCTCCTGAGAATTATCAGTCTACTCCCTTTCTGTGCTCCTGATTCTATTATATTCACCAGGTTATTCTGTTGATCAAATTTTTAATTCACTTAATTTTTAGATTCACTTGTTGATAGATATGTATTTGTTGTTCATAATTTTTTGGCTTTTACCTTTTTCTTCTTCCTCTTCTAAAAGAGTACCTTTCAGCATTTCATATAATACTGGTTTGGAGTTGATGAACTCCTTTAGCTTTTTCTTCTCTGTGAAGCTCTTTATCTGCCCTTCAATTCTGAATGATAGCTTTGCTGGATAGATTATTCTTGGTTGTAGGTTCTTGCTATTCATCACGTTGAATATTTCTTGCCACTCCCGTCTGGCCTGCATCGTTTCTGTTGAGAAATCAGCTGACAGTCATATGGGTGCTCCCTTGTAGGTAATGAGCTGTTTTCCTCTTGCTGCTTTTAATATTCTCTCTTTGTCTTTTGCTCTTGGTATTTTAATAATGATGTGTCTTGGTGTGGTCCTCTTTGGATTCCTTTTATTTGGGGTCTGTGTGCTTCCTGGACTTGTAAGTCCATTTCTTTTACCAGATGTGAGAAGTTTTCAGTCATTATTTCTTTAAACAGGTTTTCAGTATCTTGCTTTCTCTCTTCTTCTGGCACCCCCACAATTCTGATGTTGGTACGCTTAAAGCTGTCCCAGAGTCTCCTTACATTATGTTCACATTTTTGGATTCTTTTCTCTTCTTGCTTTTCCAGTTGAATGTTTTCTGCTTCTTTATATTTCAAATTTTTGACTTGATTCTTGCCTTTCTCTAGTCTGCTGTTAGGACTCTGTATAATATTTTTTATTTCAGTCAGTGTATGTTTAATTTCTATTTGGTCCTTTATCATCTTTAGTTGGACCTTTTTCATCTCCTCTTGGGTCTCACTAAATTTATCCATCTTTTCTAGCATATTCTTGAAAAACCTTATAAGTGTGGTTTTGAACTCTATATCCAGTCATTTTTTTCCTCCATTTCTTTTGTTTCTGATCCCTTCCCTTGTCTCGGCATTTTCACTATGCCAGGGAAACTTCTGTGTTGAATTCAGCCTTATGATACCAGACGCAAAACCGAAGAAGCCTCTATTGAGCTTGGGATGGGTGGAGTCTCAGGGCTTAAGGGACCGCCTTGCCTTCCAGTCGGCCCCGCCCTCCACGGTCCCTGAGTCTCACGTGACTGGGTAATGGCTGGAGCTGTCCTTGTGCCTCTAACCGCTGCCTTTCCAGCTCCCCTGCGCACCAGGACCACACGAGTCTAGGTCTCTAGGGTTTCGTCCGAAACAGGGGCTTAGTAGAGTCAGAAGTGGCACAGTTGGGAGTGTCTATCACCCACCCACTCGCGAAAGCCAGCAGCACAATCAGCAGTCTGTCCTGCGTGCAGTGCCGTGCGCGCCACCAGACCTTTGATCTTTTGCGACTCCCCTAAGTTTCCGTGCACTTCTCCCTTTTCACAGTCCAAACTCCCCCCGTATGAGTTTTGGCTGGATCTGGGGTTTAGTGTCGTAGGATAAGGGGTTCAATGCCTTTGAGAGACTCCGTTTCCCTCCCGCCAGAGAAAGCCAGCCAGGTACTCTGGCACTACGCGCGCGTCTCTGTACCTCAGCTTTTTGCAGCTCCTCTGGGTCTCCGTGAGCCCCTCTCTTTCCTTCTAGTTGTAGAACTTCCACTCAGCCAGCTTTCCTGTGGTTCTGGATGATGTCCGTTCTGTCTTTTAGTTGTAGTTTTGAAATTGTTGTGCGAGGCAGCAGTGTAGGTGTTTACCTATGCCGCCATCTTGGATTCCCCCCAAGAGTATATAACTCTTGTAATCATACATCCACACACACATCCACACATCCACACAATAAAGGAGCACCAAAATATATAAAAAACTTTTGGTGAACTTTAAGGGAGAGATTGATAGCAATATAGTCATCATAGCAGGGGACTTTGAAACCCCACTGTCATCAATGGATAGATTGTACAGCCAAAAATCAGGAAGGAGACAGTGACCTTAAATGACACAATAGGTCAGATGGATTTTGTTGATATTTCATTTAGTTGATGGATTTAGAACATTTCATCCCAAAGCAGAATATACATTTTTCTCCAGTGTATATGGAACATTCTCAAAGATAGACCATATGTTAGGACACAAAAGAAGTCTCAATAAATTTAAGAAGGTTTAAATCATATCAAGCAACTTCTCCAAACACAACAGCTTGAAATCACCCACAATACAAAAGCTCAAAATACACAAATACTTGGAGGCTAAAGAGCATATTATTAAACAATGAATGGATTACCATTGAGATAAGAGAAGAAATAAAATATTACCTGGAAACAACCAAAAATGGACATACAGCCACCCCAAATCTATGTGACACATTGAAAGCTGTCCCAAGAGGGAAGTTCATAGCATTACAGGACTACCTCATGAAGTAAGAAAAATCTCTAGTAAACAATCGAACCCTATACCTAATAGAATTGGAAAAAGAACAGCAGGGAAAACCTAAAGTAAGTAGAAGGAAATAATAAATATCAGCGTAGAAATAAATGACATAGAAACCAAAAAACCCCAACAATATAAAAGATCAATGAAACCACAGGTCCCCAGTTATAAATATTGGAGTGGGTTATGGTCTTATTGATATGATGAAACAAAGAATAACTTTGAAGGCTTCTCAGGGGAGTACAAACCCCTACAAGACATGAAGTGAACGTTTGTTCAACATAGGTTCCTCCTGCAAAACAAAAGCCAGAGATGTTTAGAACATTTTTTGCTAAACATACCCAAATATTTTTATCTCATTTGAAAGGAATAAGTTCTCCATAACATGAGATTAGACAAAAAGTAATGAAAAGAATGTAAGTAACTGTTTTTGAAAAGTGATTTTCAGTTATTCTAGTGGTTCATTGTTCTTCCGGTGCTTTTCTTATCTGGTGGAATGATCCAAAGTTGTATTCTTGTCAATTTCATTGCAGTTGGAATAGTGAGGAGCACATCCCAAAGCCCAGTGCACTTTTCTTCCAGTTGGCTTTCTGGGGATCCTGTCTTCTGGGGGCCAGGACCTTATCTCCATGCTCAAAGGAATTTAGTGAGCTTGTGAAGGAGAGGTCTAATACAAGTAAGGTCTTTAGTTACAGCTAAGGTCTTACTTAAATGTTGTGCATAGTTTTTTTTACCTTCACTTTAGTTGTTGTTAATCCTCACCCAAGGATATTTTTTGCCATTGATTTTTAAAGAGAATAGAAGAGAGGAAGGGAGAGAGGGAGGGAGGAGGGAGAGAGAGAAGAAGAAGAAGAAGAAGGAGAGAGAGAGAGAGAGAGAGAGAGAGAGAGAGAGAGAGAGAGAGAGGTGAGAGAGAGACATTGATTGGTTCCCTCCCAAGCAATCAGGTACTAGTATGTGTCCTTGACTGGAATTGAACCTGTGACCCTTCAGTGTGATGGCAGACACTCTAACCATTGAGCAACATCAGCCAGGACAACCTTCACTTCTTGTAAAAAATATATTTTTATTGATTTCAGAGAGGAAGGAAGGAGAGATAGAAACATCAATGATGAGAGAATCATTGATTGCTGCCTCCTGCACATCACACACTAGGGATTGAGCCTGTAACCTGTGTATGGGCCCTGATCTGGAATCAAACTGTGTTTTCCTGGTTCATAGGTCGACATTCAACCACTAATCCATGCTGTCCAGGCTACCTTAACTTCTTGATCTACATACATATCTCCCACCCCAAACATAGCCTGAAATAGTTGCCTGTAGGCAATTTCATAAGGATTCAATTGAATCCCACTTCAAGGAGCCACCCTTATTCTGAGCAGGGCAATAGGTAAAACTTGATTCCAAGGGAGATGAGTTTCCTGACATAGTTTAGCTGTATTTTTCTTCAAGGTGTGATTCATCTTCTCTACCTTCCCAGAAGCCTGCGGTCTCCATGCTGTGTGAAGTCTCCACTTGATTCCTAAAAATGTACTAACCTTCTGTGTAATTTCTGACACAAGAGCAGGCCCATTATTACTCTGGATGCTTCTGGGTAGGCGAAAGTGGTGAATTATTTCCTTCAGTAAGGCCTTCACTACCTCTGAGAATGTCTCAGTTCTAATAGGATAGGTTCTACCCATCCTGAAAAAGTATCAACAGAAACTAACAAATACTTCCACCCTTAGACCCTTGGCATCTGGGTAAATCTATTTGCCAGTCCTCAAACAGGCATGGTCCTTGGCATTGTTTCCCTTCTTTCTTTTTATGGGGATCTGTGTTGGGTTTGTTTTGGCACACAACATACCTACGTATTACTTTTCACATGACTGTGAGCCATGGTTTAATATAAGTGGTTAATGAATGCCTGGCATGGGGAATGTTCTCATGAAAATGCTACATGGACTGGCTCTCCTAAAGGTTCAGGAGGCAGTATAACTCCTTCCTTATTCTTCCCTATCTCCTATCAGGATCATCTTCATCAAAACCATATACCACTTAGCCTTCTCTAAGCCTGCAATTGAATATTCAGGGTCAAATTGTGACAAGTCTAGAATGGGTACCAAAGGCATTATACACATTCCGTTTGCAGCCTCCTTCACTGGTCCATGAGCCAGACTGTTTCCTTTAGCCACCCCAGTGTCTTCTCTGATGCCTGGGACAGTGCACAGCTGCCACCTGTAAAGGTACCTGGACAGCTTCTAATAATTTTAACATTTCTGCTGCATGCTTCCTTCCCTTTTTACTGCAGGTTACCTGTCTTCTTTCCTCCCAGATAGAACCATGTGCATGCAAAATTAGGAAAACACATATTCACCCTCTGTTGTGGGAGTTCTAAGGCCCTCATCAATGCAGTTGGTTCAGCTTTCTGAGCAGAGGTTCCCAGTGTAAGACCATGGCTTCTGCTATTCCTTTAAGAATCACAACTAGCTGAAACCAGTTTGGCTCAGTGGATAGAGCGTCGGCCTGCAGACTGAATGGTCCCAGGTTTGATTCCGGTCAGGGGCATATCCCCAGTAGGGGGCATGCAGGAGGCAGCTGATCGATGTCTCTCTCTCATCAATGTTTCTAACTCTCTGTCCCTCTCCCTTCCTTTCTGTAAAAAATCAATAAAATACATTAAAAAAAAAAAGAATCACAACTACTTCGCCAGCCTTGCTGTGTCCTTTGTCCGTATATCTGCTCCCACCTGCAAATACAGTTCAGTCTGCCTGTTCTAGAGGAGGGTCCTATATATCGATTCTGCAAGAGCAAACTTTATCAATTATTTCAGCGCACTCTGCTTTAGGGCAGCCAAGCCAGGCTCCGGGAGAAGGCAGGCAGGAGTCAACTTCTTTCCAGTTTTGAGGGAGACTCTGGGATTATTCAGAATGCTTGGCACCTGCCCATTCTTTCAGCAGTGACCCACAGATTTCCTTTCTGTTCTAGCAGGCCCTGCACTTGGTGGGGTGCATAAATGATTATAGGCTACCCCAAAGAAAACTTTCCAGCTTCCTGTAAAAGCTTGCAGGTGGCTGTCACAGCTCTTAAGCAGGCTGGCCACCCCTGAACAGTGTGACTAGTTTCTTTGACAAGGATATAATGGGTCCTGTACTGTCACTAAGCAATGGGGGAGGAGGGGAGGAGACTCCTAGGGCCTGCCCTGTCTTTCATGAATATGTCATGGAAAGAGCTTTACAAGGTTTGGAAGCCCCAAGGCTGGTGCAGAAGCCAGGGGTGCCTTTAGGGACCCAGAAGCCAGAATGTCCGCCTTCGTCTATTCTAAAGGGCTATGTTCTGGTCTGTTCAGAGCTTCATACAATGGTTTAGCAATGAGCCCAACATTTGAAATCCAAACGTGGGTAGCCTGCCATCCCCCTAATCCTCTTAGCTAGTTCCTGATCATGGGAATTTCCATTTGAATTATGGGTTCTTTTCTGTTTCCAATAAGTCTCCTTTTGCCAAGTTTAAACAAAAACCTAAGAAACCTGCTTGTTGGCAAATCCAGGCCTTCTGTGCTGAAACTTTACAGTTACAAGATGCCAGATGGTTTAAGGTAGCGATAGGGTTAAGCATTGCTGAAAGGACTTCCTGGCAATTGAGAGGCCATCTTCATAACGAACAGTCCCTCCTTCTAGGTTTCGGTCCTTTAAGTCCTTGGCTCAAGGTCTCCTCAAAAATTGTGGGGGAGTTCTTAAACCCTTGTGGCAAGATTGCACATCAGCACTGAGTCTTGACCAGAGATTCCAGGTTCTGCCATTCAAAAGCAAACAATGGTGGAAAGTCTTGTTCAACCGGAATGCAAAAGAAGGCATCTTTTCAGTCTGGCACTGAACACCAGAGGCTGTCCCTGGTATACTGTTCACCGAAGTATAAGGATTCAGGGAGGTGGGGTGAGTGTCCTGTACAATGTCATTTATGGTCCTAAATTTTGTACAAATTGATACTCATTTGAGTGGGGTTTTTCAACAGGTAATATGGGTGTGTTGTGTGCGGAGCGGCAGGGCCAACTAAGTCCATATTCCTGAAACCTCTGAACCATTGGGCATATTTCTCTAGGCTCTATCCAGCAAGGGCTACTGCCTCTTACTGGGAGCTTGAGGTCCATTTCAACAGGCCTGTGTGCATGCCTTACACAAACAGACGGTTTTATCTCCCACAACAGCCCTAAGAAGAGGGATCGTTACAGACAAGGAATTGGGACATAGGGAGATCCTTATGACTCCTCATGGTGGAGATTCAAAGCCAGGCAGAGGGTTTCTGGAAAGGATGCCTGAAACACTAAGACAAATAACAATTTTCAGGTGGCAGGCAGGCAAAAACAGAAGCTGAGCCAGCCAATTCTCCTGGGGGAGGAGGGCGGTCAATAAAAGGCAGGGCCAGGCCTTGCCCCATAGGTGCTCTGGGGCCTCGGTGTAGCCTAGGATACTTGTCTTGTTGAGATGCTGACAAGCAGTGCTTCTGAGATCCATGGCCCAGGATGAAGCTTCAGGACCCCATGAACAGATAGACACCTGCCACTCCAGGCCAGGGCCCCAGGGACCCTGCTAAACTGCACCTACATCACTTGGCCAGGAGTTTGAGGAGCCTGCATGACAACCTCTGGTCAAACAGACCATCCATCCACCTTCTCATCCGAGACTCAAGAATCCCTTGAGACTCCTTCCTGGGGAGAAAAACATTTTCATTTTCTAAGACACTCCTATTGAATTTCACTCACCCAGGGAAGGCAGAGTTGAGGCTACCGCTACTTCCAATTAGCAGTGGCATCAATTTCTTAGAGAACAGGAAACGTAGAGGTTTTGGGATGTGGGAAGGACATCCTGGGAGAAGCATGAAAAATAAGCCTTCCCTCAGTTGAACTTTACTACTGTCATATGAAGTCGGGTCTATCACCTTCAACCCTCGATGGATAAAGTGAGTTCAGGTGACTGTTGCAGGATTGTCTCAGTTGGTTCACACCTTCCTATATCCAACCCTCTCTTGGCTCCTCCCCATTCCCATTCCATGTTGACTCGGCTCAACCCTTTGATAATGGGACAGTAGCAAACACTACACAAGCAAAACTTTGTAAAGAGCTTATATATTTGGGGCTTGCTCTCTCACCCAGGGATACATTGCAACCCCCACTGAATGAACAAGCCTCCAGCTAGCTTCCTAGAAGAGGAGCCATCCCACCTGCCCCAGTAGAGACCTCAGATACAGCAGTGAAACTGTGCTGAGGGCTGCCTCACTAGCACACAGAACTGAGAAATAAATAAATGTGGTGTTTTAAGCCACTGAGTTCTGGGACTGTTTGTTACACAGCAACAACTAACACAAGAAATAATGTGACTTGTTCAAAGTCACACAGGTTGGTGAAGGCAGGGAGTCTGTCTCCTTGCCCACAACACTCTGTATTCAGCTCAAGAAAGGCTGTTGAATCTGCAGTGCTACACTGGCCACCCACCCTGGGGACAGGCCATGTTCCCAGAATGACATTTAAACTATTTATCATGTAAGGGTCTAGCATATTGAAATGGAGCAAGATCCAGGGAGTACCCTGGTATTCCCCTGGAATGAATCCCTTAGTGCTGGGATCATGGCACGTCTACCGTCCTTGTGGAAGCAATTATATAGCAACTGGTATGGAAAGAGTTCATGATTTAAATAACCAATTCAGCTGTGCTGGCAGGTACCAGTGCATTGTCAGGCCTGCTGGCAACAATATTTAACCTCTTCATTGCTTTGAAGACCCTAGGGCTTTGTCCCACAACTTCTGGGAAGATTTCCCTTAACACAGCCCACCCCATAGCCACAACACCACACAGCTCATAGGTCCTTGCTTGGACACCACACAAAAACAAGACTATCCTCAGATAATTTATTCAGAATTTTCATATAAACAGGTAATTACCCCATGTCTTACATGCAGAGCGATTTCAATTCCCCCATCCTACCCCCCAAAGGCATATTCTATACATGGCATTACTTGGCTCTTATAGAAAACATTGAAAATAATAATTGAGCTATTTGGTGTGTTTTGTGTTTCCAAGTTTTTTTTCCACGTAAGCCGAGGCACATTTGATCCTGTGAGGCTGAGGGTGGACGGGAGGCGACTCCTGCGGACACACGGCTGAGGCCAACCTCCCCAGACACACGAAGTGGGAAAACGAAAGCCATTTGTCACATGCTCCTCCCTTCTCAAATGGAACGAAGAGCCTCAGATCCATGACTTATTTTTAACAAGGACTTAAAGGGCTCATGCCCAAATCGAAGTCTGCCTGGAGGCTGGTTCTGGGCCATCTCTGGAATCAGGTGACAGAGAGAACACAGTCACTGTTGTCCTTTGTGGAGTGACCGGAAAGAAACACTTGCCTTCAGTTGCAGCCCCTGCAACTTCTTTTATGTGTTTGAAATGAACACATGCCAACCTCCTCTCCATCTCCAACCTCACCTCCAGCGCAAATGAGTATTCGGAGAAACACTCTGGAAGGTTTTCTCAAAGGACACCTTTCTACATGCACCCTTATGTACAACCAGGCTTTCCTCATTCCCCACCTCCAACAAAACCATCATTTCTGAAGAGCCTGAGGTGTCAATGACTAGCCAGAAAAGCATCCAAAAGGTTTTAACACCAAATGTCCACCAAAGCAAAACGATTGTTGCTGAGACCACAGCACATCCACGTTCCTTGACGGTGGCCAGGGACCATGCCACTGACCACTGTTACACGACTGCACACAAACACCCTCCCGCCTAGCAAGCACATTTCATGGCAGCCTGTCTGCTCCTGCGGGAGACTTGACAGCTCTGTCCATGCTGGCAGCAGTCTGTGTGGTCCTGGGTGGCATGCCCAGCCATGCATCAGTTCCCGAATTTTCTCTCAGCAGCTCACCGTCTCTTCAAGGGAACAGCAGCCTTTCTCCTTTGCTACCAGCTTGAAAGAACAGAGCACCCAGGACGGCTCCCCGATGGGCTGGCATCACCAGGCCAGGGAGAAAGCTATTATAGGTGTTGTCTTTCCAAAAGAAATGATGTGGATTTCACCACGTGACTGAAACATTTTAATAGGGAGACATCTTTAAAAACAAACAAAAAGTATCATCCCAAGCTGGCTTTGCTGCTTTGTCAGCCATCACTACAACCCCCAGGACAACCGTGATTTTCTAGGAGAAAGGTCTGTTTGAGTCAACCTGGTGAGAGGTTTGTGATCCCACAGCTGCTCACACTGCTCACTGCAACAACAGAGATAGCAAAATAGCTGGGCACATCCCACTGATAAGCACTGCCCAGCGCTCTGCCCGACCTCTCCAGGGCCAGCAGGACGGCGAATCTGCAGGGGCGGTGCCTAAAGGTACAAGGGTAGCAAGGTTTGGTGACTATGACAGTAGCCCTACTGGCCCCGTCCAGACAGCTACACATTCTCTAAGCTCCACAAGGTCCAACAGCGTCAGCTTGAAATCAAACTACAAAAGGGGGCACAAGGTTTTGTTGCTAAAAATGTGTCCCATATGCTGGTGGGTTTGGGGTTGAGATTTCTCAAATACCTCCTCGGAGGCAGTGCATTGCACATTTGCATGTGATGTGCCCGTGAGTGATTGGGTCCACTCTCAAGTAGCATCTCAGCTGGAAAGGGGTAGGGATAAACCATGGAGCATGTTGGTGCTCACTTCCAGGAGATGCCAGCTTGGCATCAAAGCCTGGTCTACCCTGGGGGGGGGGGGGGGGGGGGCGGGCGGGGAGGACAGGCAACAGCTCCCTCCACAGGTGGCAGCTCAGATCTGGGCACCCTGCACATCAGATACCTAACAATGACCTCACATTTGGTTCCTGTTTGGGAAGCATGGTGTCCATGCAGATTAAAAAAACAAAACAAAACAAAAAGGAAAATTAAAATCAGAGATGATGATTACCTGTTAGAAAAAAGAATCTGTGCTCACAAAAGGCCACACTTTATCCCAAACCCCTCCCTCAAATTTCTGACTGGTCCCTGGCATTCGGAATCAGCCGATACAGATTTTCCCTGATTTGGATTGGATACTGGCAGAAATCTGGTCTCCAAAATGTGCATTCTTAAACCTCATCTAACAATGCTGAGGTAGACTATGCTGGAAAAGAATCATTGCCCCACATTCACCTGTTTATTTTTCTTTGATAAAAATTTATGTGCCCTCCATTTTTTTTTTTAGGAAAGTGATTTTTACAGTGATTTTATATATTAAAATAAATTATTTTCCCCCCAATGTAAGAAAACCTTTCTGAATTAGAAAAATGTGAAAATAGCTGCAAGTATAGTTTACAGCCACTATTAATTTACTATGAAAAGAACTAAGTACCTAGGTCTACATGTGTTTTTTTTTAAATGTACGTCAGACCCTCTTCTATGTAGAGTAAATCTGATAAAAAAGAATTTCTGTATTCTTGTTCCTTGTACCCAATCATGGAGGCTCCCAGAAATATTTCACATGTTCTAATTTCGCAAATCTTACCAATAAGAGAGCAATAGACAATTGGGATTTGTGTTGCCCTGTGTTCTGACCAGGAGTTGGGAAGTTTGGAGTTGCCACTGCATCTCTATCTGCTGTTAAGCCCACAACTTTTCAGAGGAGAAGGAAGCCATCGAAACTTGTGAGAAAATGCACTCAGGGGTAACGGGGGTGATGATCCCGATGAACCCAAGGGATAGATTCACCATGTTCTTTATTTGAGCAGCTGTGGTTCTTCTCCCCATAGGGAAGAAGCTGGCTTCTCCTGGGCTGGAAGCTCTGGGGAGTGTGAAGGTCCTTAGCGATTTCTCCCCTCAGCTCTACTTTCTGCAACATCAAAGGCACCTGGGAGTTCTGCTCAGGCCCCACACCTGGCCCCACAGGAGGTCATAGCCCAGAGCAGTGTGTGGGAGGTCAGTTCTGAGGACAGCTGGATATCCTGAGGGTGGAGGGAACGACCGCCAGGGGCCTCTCAGTGTTCTCTAAGTCCATTTGTGCCATCACACTTTGGGACCTGACTTTGTCGTATCTGCTGAATAACTGGAGGATGTGCACACCCAGTGAGGGAGAACATGATGTGCACCTGGGGAAGCAGGAGATCCAGGAGCCACCAGTGTGTTCGAAGGCAGGGCTCAGCTCCAGGTGGCTTCCAGCTTCCCCGAGCAGAAAGCTAACCATTCATCAAACCCAACTGCTCACCCCCTCAGTGTGGCCTCACAACACACCAAAGGGTTAGCAGCGAATATGGCTTTATGCCTTGAAGACCAAGCACGGAGGCTCCTGGTGCTTTGCTCCCCAGACCCAATAGGCAGACCAACAGCAGTCCTCCCCCAACCAAGGAAACAGTCAATAACTTATGAGGCTGATTGGAGATTGCTAAAAAAATTAAATATGTTACAAATATATTCTCAAAACTCTTTATCATCTTGCGAGTTTTTTTCCTTTTCCTTTGCTTTGTTATGTCCTGGCTTTGTTTGGTCTTGAAAAGATCCATTATCACTCCAAACTACTTCTCCGCTCTGGGAGAAACATTTTCACCAAAGTGAAGGGAGAGAAGATCTCCTGAGGGCACATGGGAACCTGCTGAGGGCACAGTCTCCCAGTGAGGAAGGAGGAAGGAGGGGAACCAGGATGCTCACACACATGGGAAAATGGAACCTTCATGAACCAATCCCCAAACTTCATCTCAGTATGAGTACTTTGCCCGTGTGTGTGTGTGTGTGTGTGTGCGCGCGCGCACACACACACACACACACACACCAGCCATGTCTACTCTGAATACACATGCACACACACCTGGGACTGCAGAATCTTATCAAAAGTACAAAAGCAGCAGCTATTGGTCAATTTGAGGAACTACTTTTGTGAAGAAAAAAAAAAAATGTTCAGCCTGGATGAGAAAAACCTTTCTAAGATCCACTCCATAAAGCTTTGAATTCTACTAGCACAGGGTTTGTATATTTTTGTCTTTCCTTCAAACTATAGCTCATACACCAGCCCCGGTCTGGGGAAAAAAAAAAAGCCTTTGTAAAAACAGGTGCTTTCTTTCAATTGACTAGGAAAAGAAGCAACACCCTGGCTTGAGCCCGCAGTTGCTGGAAAGGACCCCTCCTCTCTACATTCATGGTTACATTCTCTGATCACTAATCAGATTGGCGATCAAACAGACATGTTTTAAGTTGTACCATAAACAGAAATGGAGAGTAATGATCTCTTAGCTCCACTGGACACTAGCAGAGTTGTGGGAAAATCCTGAGTTTTCTGGAGACGGTCAAACTAGAGGAGAGTGAAGTTGGGATCCCCTCCCCAAAACAGGTGCTGTTAGGAAGGACTGGACCGTGGCAGAGTCAGGACGCGTCCGTTTTTCTTGCCCCCATTCATGTGAGTGTAGGACGTGGGCTCCTCGTAATTCCGCTTTAGGGCCAGCGAACATCCCCCATCCTCTTCCCTCTGACAGTGTGAGGACCGATCCAGGGGTACACTCTCCATGTCCTCAAACTCCATCTCCAACTCCTCGTGCTCAGGTGCCTTGTTCTCCTCGCTGTAGAAGAAGGAAACTTCTGGAAAGCTGGGATGCAGGTTGTCCTTAAGCAGGTCAACAACCTCCAGGAAGGTCGGCCTCATCTTGGGATTGAAATGCCAGCACATGCTCATCAATTCACTGCTGTGGGACAGAGAGACATGCTGCGGATGAATCCAGGGGTCCAGCCAAGCAGTCCCACAACCCCTAGTGGCTCACACTCACAGATGACCTATTCATTTCAGCCAGTGGCTACATGTGCAGGTAACCATCAAGCGGAATCAAGCAATTCTATTGGTGCTGAAAAGGGGTTTTAAAAAGAGGGCCCAAGAGGCTGTCTTATTCCGGAACCTTTTCAAGAAGGGCCTCTCCAGTATGGCCATCGTGGCTCAGTGGTTGATCCTTAACCTATGAGCCAGGAGGTCAAGGCTTGATTCCCACTCAGAGCACATGCCTGGGTTATGGGCTTGATCCTCAGTGGAGGAGAAGGGGGAGGGCGTGTAGGAGGCCGCCGATTAATGATTCTCTCTCATCACTGATGTTTCTATTTCTCTCTCCTCCCTATCTCTCTGAAATAAGTAAAAATGTATTTTTTTTTTTTTAAATAGAAGGGCCTCTCCTGATGTTACCACATGTTGAAGACCACAGTTCCTCATTTGATGTATCCTCACACCTGGCAATTGTAGCTCTATGGTTCGAAACCGGAGGGCTGTCCTGCAGGCCCAGCTGTCACTCTTTTGAGGATGGCCAGAAAGCATTACAACTTTACTCAGCCAACAGCGAACAGGACAGGGGTGGAAGGCTTAGGATTTCCATTTTACCTCTCCCTTTCCCCACTTCTTCTAGGGCAGGGTGGGAAAACTTTGACCTCTGAACCAAATCTGGCTCCCTGAGTGTTTTTGCAAATAAACTTTTATTTGCACACAATCACATAACTAAAGTGGCAGCGTTGAGTAGCTACAACTGAGAGCAGCATGGACCACAGAGCAAAGATGCTTACAAATGGCCCTTTACAAAAAAGTGTGCAGACTCCTGCCCTAGGGCCTCCTGAATTTCCCTAGTTTTGGAACTACAGCTGGCCTGACTAGCAAAGGATCTTCATGAAGCAATGTTTCAAAATACTTTGCTCAGAGACTAGATTCTAAAGGACTCTGCATCACACTTTTTCCCAAATAAGGTCTCTTCAAACTACATTTTTTAAGTTGATGTTTTTTTCTATTGGGATGAAGCAAAGAAATGGCTTCTCCCCGTAAAATTTTTTCTTAAGAAACAATGATAACAGATGTTATATGTAATAAATGCTCATTCTGGAAAGTTAAAAAACATCCCAAAATATAGGGAAAATATCTGAATATAAAATAACTCTCTTTCAGATATAAGCTCTTGTCTTTTCTACCTGGACATATTTGAAAATGTAATATTCACACGCTTTTTTCACTTAATGTGTTAATAGATTTATCCACTGAGTTACAAAACATCTTTTTAATGCATCTTTATTGATTTGAGAGAGAAAGGGAGAGGGAGAGAGAGATAGAAACATCAATGATGAGAGAGAATCATGGATTGGCTGCTTCCTGCATGCCCCCACTGGGGATTGAGCCCACAACCCGGGCATGTGCCCTGACTGGGAATCAAACTGTGACCTCCTGGCTCAGGCTGACCATCAACCACTGAGCCGCTCCAGCCTGGCTTTAAAACATGTTATAAGCATCATTTGAAATTTCAACTGCTATAACATAATATTAATGTACAATTTACTTGGCAATTTTCATTTTGTTGAATTTTTAGTTCATTTCAATTTTTTGAGACTTTATATTGCTCTGAGTAGCTCTTATAGTGGGGCAGTAAGAATGGTTACCTAGCCATGCCATTGCTAATACTGAGTGTTAAGACTCACCCTGTTTCCCCCCCCCCCCCCTTTCTCTTTCTCTCTTTCTTCCTCCCTTCATTTCTTTATTTGCTAATTAAGGAAGAGAATATTTCCTTTATTTTATTTTATACTTATTGGCCTATGAGTGGAGCTGAATAATTTTCCAAGTGTTTAATGGTATGTGTTGTCCAGTTGGTCTCATAACAAGTATTTAAAACAAAATATTTTTTTAATTTTTATGTTTACTGACTTATTTTTTCCAGTATTATTGAGATATAGTTGAATATAACATTGTGTTATATTCATGACAGAACTTTAAGTGTATAAAGAATAGAGAGTTAAACATAAGTCTCCCACCCCAGCTCCCCAGTTCCCTTCCAAAGATATGATATGCAAACACAAGAACATACAAAGATAAATCATGCAGCTAACACACAACTCTCCTTCACAAGCATACATGTAGACATACGACACAGCACCATAAGCACACATGTGAACACATGATATGCAAATACCAACATACATGTACACATGTGATGTGCAAACACAAACATGGATGTATACACACAATTACAAACACCAGCACTCATGCATGTAAACATATGATATGCAAACACAAGCACACATATAGACATAAGATGCAAAAACAAGCACACATTAGACATAATATGCAAAGAGAAGCACACATGTATATGTGATATGCAAACACAACACACAGGCAGATATGCATGAAGAATAAGATACATAAACATTCATGTAGACATGACATGTAAAACAGACGTGTGCAAAATCTAATGCCTTTTAAATGAATACCCCTTTCTATACTTACAGTCTCTCTGGACAATTGTCAGGGATATCCAGGTACCCTCCATCCATGACAAATTTCAACACCTGCTCATTAGAGAGGCCTTGGTAAGGCTGTTCCGCCAAGCTGGTGATTTCCCAGAGGACCACACCAAAGGACCTGCCAACAATAGTTGAGAGGAATAACAAGAAGCCGTTGAAACACACACACAATTGTCTTGGTTTACTAGAAACTGGCTGGCCTGTTAATTAAATAATTCAGACTCACTTTTTATCAAGATGGAGTAGGTAAATTCTGCTCGTTTCTCCCATGATCAAATGAAAATCACAACTAAATTGTAGACTAGCTGAACCATCTGTAGACCAGCTGAACAGAATTATAATTAAGGATATAAAGAAGCCATGTTGCGACTTGAAGGAGGGGCAGAGATACAGAATAGGCTGATCCCATACCCCCATGTGGTGGTTGAGAATCAGAGGGCTATCTCAGGTATAGAAGTCTCCCTGAGAAGCCAGGAGTCCTAGGCCTACACTAGACTCCCAAGCCCAGAGCATCAATGCTGGGAAGAAGAGCCCACAAAACATCTGGCTGTGAAAATCGGTAACGATTCCATCCATCTAGGTGAGATGAAAGGCTGCTGGAAGCCGAAACCAGTTTGGCTCAATGGATAGAGCATCGGCCTGCAGACTGAAAGGTCCCAGGTTCGATTCCAGTCAAGGGCATGTTATCTTGGTTGTGGGCACATCCCCAGTGGGGGGCGTGCAGGAGGCGGCTGATCGATGTCTCTCTCTCATTGATGTTTCTAGCTCTCTGTCCCTTTCCCTTCCTCTCTATGGAAAAAATCAATAAAATATATTAAACAAACAAACAAACAGAAAAAAACACACGAAAGAAGGCTGGAAAACCCAGGCATTCCCTTGAAGGGCCTATGCACAAACTCACTTGCTCTCAGCACTGGGCTCTGGCAGAGAGATAGCAGCTGGGGAGTTGTGCATAGGGGTGGGCAACTGAGACATACAGGGAGAAGCAAATTGTGTGGTCTCAGGGCAAGGGTGGAGGGATAGCCACCATTGTTCCTGAGTTGAGCCCTCTTCCTGCATTACTATAATAAACTTCACTTGCCAGAGCCTGAGAATTCCCTGAGATTTGGCCTCACCCAACTCACCTACCCCTGAGAGCCTTTCAGCAGCTGAGCCAAATGGGCAGCTGGTAGGCAGCTATAGACCTTAGGATACCCTGTGCCTTCTGCTGAGCAGTCCAAAGTTTGGAACTGATGGCAAGAGGCCTCGGTTCACAGAATGGCCTATCCCCTGCACCTCTAGACCCGGAATAGGAAGCTACCAACCACAGAACACTTTGCAGTTCCTACCAGGTAACCCCATGCCAGTCACAGGCAGTGGCTAACATGGACCTGCAAAAGAGTCCCTCTAAAGAGCCCCCCAAAACAACATATCCAATGGCCAGCTGCAGACCACAATACCCCACCAGATAAGCTAAACAGTAGCTTGCATTCGAGTCCACTCAGGCAATTCCCAATCTGTGAGGTCAGCACCCACCCAGAAACTCATTCGCTGTGATTGTGGCCAATCCTCATAACCTGTCAGCCAGAGGGTCAATCCCTCCCACTGACATGATAACAGTGATCAAGACTCAACTATCACAGGAGGGCACCCCTGGAGCACTCAGCTTAGGTAATCACAGAGACTGCACCACTGGTGCCACTGGTGACCTACCACATAAGGCCACCCTTCCATGACTGGGAGATATACCTAATACATAAAAGAAAACACAGAAATGCAGCCAAAATGGGGACACAAAGAAACAGGTCCCAAATGGAAGAACATAAAAAAAACTCTAGAAAAAGAACTAAACAAAAAGAACTAAACTAAACTAAACAATCGACCAAATATATAGTTGAAAACACTTATTATAAGGATGTACTAGTACAAGGGACTTAGAAGAAGAATAGATAAACTCAGTGAAAACTACAACAGATAGTAAGTATAAAAAAGGATATGGAAACCATAAACAAGGACCAGTCAGAAATAAATAAACATTGGAATGAAGACTACACTAGATGGAATCACAGCAGGTTAAATGAAGCTCAGGATCGAATCAGCAATTTGGAAGATAAGATAGTAGAGAAAACACAACCAAAACAGGAAGACAAATTAAAATGAAGACAGTTTAAGGGACCTCTGGGACAACATCAAGCATTACAACAATGACACCATAGGGAGACCAGAAGGAGAAGAGAAAGATGAAGGAATTGAGAACCTACTTGAAGACATAATGGAAAACTTCCCTAATCTGGCAAAGAAAATAGCCACTGAAGTGAAGTTGAGAAAGCACAGAGAGTTCCAAAGATAAACCTAAAGAGGCCCACACCAAAGCATATCATAAATGGCAAAGGTTAATGACAAAAAGAAAAATTTAAAAGCAGACAAGAAAAAGCAGTTAGTTACCTAGAAGCAATCCTAAGACTGTCAGCTGATTTCTCAACAGAAACTTCACAGTCCAGAAAGGATGGGCACAATACATTCAAAGAGATAAAAAAAATAAGGAACTACAACAGGACAATTTTACTCAGTAAGGATATCATTTAAAAATTGAAGGAGAGATCAAGAACTTCCCAGACAAGAAAAAGTTAGAGGAGTTCATCACTACCAAAACATGTAACAAGAAATGTTGAAGGGACTTCATTAAGAAGAAAAATATTTTTAAAGATCATAAATATAGGATTCCAAGACAACTGCAGAGTAGCTGGAAATTCCATCTGCTTGCTCCCAACACTAGACTGGACTTGCAGCCAAACTGCAGAGCAAGCAGTTTGAAAAGCCAGCTTAAGGGTAGCTGATCTGAAATATTGAAAGCTGGGGATGTGGGAAAAGACAAGAGAAGATTCGGGGAACATGAGTCAACTTGCACAGATGCACAGCTAGAGAGCTGGAGGGATATGGTGGCAGCAAAGCCCTCACCTGGGAAGCGTGGTCACAGACAGACACAGGGATCCTCAATCCAGAACAACAGAGAAGAGAAGCGGAGCTCACATAGTATCAGGTAGTGGGGGCCAGTGGGGATTTTGTCCACTTGGGAGAGACAGACCACACCCATCCTAGGCAAAGAGCAACTTCTTTGTTTCAACACCAACCTGGAAAGTTAACTTCAATCTGTGCTTGTTGGAGGGGCCATGCAGCAGAACTGGGGGCCAAGTGGAGGAGTCTGATTGATACACCCAGCAGTAATTCTTGAGGGACCCTCTTTTCTCTGGAAGAACTTAGGGCAGAGAGCCAGACAGAGTCTGATATGTGTAAATTGGGAAGGACCAATCTAGCTGACCTCAAGCACGCCAGTGGTGCCCTGTCCCCTCACCTGCAAAACTACTAGGTCTGCCCCATGCTGCTCTGATCCAAGACAAAGGGGAATGGCGTTGGGCTGGAAATACTGCTCAGTTTGATGGTGTCACGGACTTGGACATTAGGCCCAGGGCCAGGGGGAAGGGAGAGAAGCTGGGCTGAGGCTTCACTTAGCAGGGGCTAGCCATGTTAAAAGATTAAAGTGCCAAGTGAGGATGAATTTTTTTTAATCCTCTCCTACTTGGTGTGGTGGTGAGGGGGTGCCAGAAAGCCAGGCAAAGCTGTGGTACTGAAACTGTGTCTCCTGGGTGGACTTTTGTTCAGGAGACAAACAAGCATGGGCTGGGCTTTTCAGCTGCATTGTGGAAAGCAGACAGAGATCCCTAGTGAGTTCAGCCAGCAAAGCCCTGGGAAGGAAAGGAAGTACCTGCCACCGCTCCTACAGGTCACGGGCAACATTCCCAACGTATGTCTGTTTACACCACCCTGACCAGATCCCAGACACCTCAACAGAAGACAGTTTCGTGGGGGAAGGGAGAACATCTCAGAGCAGGGACATTCAAGGCACAACCGGAGACAGACCCAGCCCTGGGCTCTGGAGGCATCGCAGCCGAACTACCTGGGACTCCACCCAACAAGCTTCAGACAGGTGGCTGAGTGCCAGGCAGGGACAGTGACAGACACTGGCTTGCACCAGAGAACCTCCAGAAGACCTGGAATCGGCACACCAAGTGGCCAACTTCCAACAACATCAGAGCAAAATCCAGCAAGCCCACAAAGAGCAGATCCATTCTATTTTTTTCATTCTCTTTACTTTTTCTTTTTTCCCTGTTTTTCTTTCCCTATTCTATTTTTCATTTTATTCATTATTATTAATTATTTTTCATTACTATTATTAATACTTCATTTATTTATTTTCCTTATTTTCATTTTTTGTCTTTCTTATTTTCCTTCAGATTCCCTTTTGTGGTTTTAATTTTCTTCCTGAATTTTTTGGTCTCATGGGCAACATGAAACAATATCAGCATCATAAGGATACAACAGGGAGAAGAAAGTGACAAAGGGATAGAGAACTTGTTTTAAGTAATAATGACAGAAAACTTCCCTAAACTGGTGAAGGAAAAAATCACAGAGTCACAATCAAGATGAACTCAAGAGAACTACACCAAGGTACATCATAATTAAAATGGCAAACATTAAAGACAAAGAGAGGGCAACAAGGGAGAGACAGGTTAATTACAAGAGAGTTCCAATAAGGTTGTCAGCTGATTTCTCAAAATAAACACTATAGGCAGATGGGAATTGCATAGGTATTCAAAGTTATGAAATGCAAAGATATGAAACCAAGACTACTCTATCCAACATCGCAATCATTTTAAATTTAAAGTGAAATAAAGTGCTTTCCAAACCAGGAAGAAAAAAAAAGACTAAAAGAGTTTATTACCACTAAATAAGCATTACAAGAAATGGCAAAATGTGTACTGTAAGAAGAAGAAATAAAGAGAAGAGCACAGGCATAAATAATAAAAATGGTGTTAAATATATATCAATACCAACCTTACATATAAATGGATTAAATGCTCCCATCAACAGGCATAGGGTAGCTGAATGTATAAGAAAACATGACCCATGTGTATGCTACTATCCACAAGAGACCCACCTCAGAACTAAGACTCATACAGGATGAAAGGGAAGGGGTGGAAAAAATTTTCCATGCAAAAGGGAACAAAAAATAAGCTGGGACAGCAATGCTTATATCTGACAAAATAGGCTTCAAAGCATAGGCCATAACAAGAGCCAGTGAAGGTCACTTCAGGATACTAAAGGGATCGGTCCAACAAGAGGTTATAACCCCGGTAAATAAACAGGCACACAATATAGGAGCACCTAAGTATATAAAAAAACAAAAACCTTGTGGAGGACTTTAAGGGAGAGATCAAGAGCCATACAATCATAGTACGTGATGTTAACACCCAATGACATACCTGGATAGATCTTCCAGAGAAAAGAGCAACAAGAAAATAGCAACATTAAACAATATACTGAATCATGCTGGAATTGGCTGAATCATCTGGGATGGCTGAAACACTAGTTCCCTAAACTTGAAAAGTATGATTGCTTGCTGCCAGACAGCTCAGGGCATCTCAACCTACATGTTATTGCCTCCTGTTGGCCAAATACCTGAACAGCCGAAGGCAGTTTCTCCCAAATGTGACAATCTGACAATAGATTCTATACCTAACCCTACCCTTTGATGTATATATCTCCACCTTGCCCTAGGACAAATTGTGTTAATAAAAAGCAAGGGTCCTGAGATGAGGAGAACTTGGTTTCTTTAGCCAAGCTCCTTTGGCCCCCAATAATACCTTCCAAAATTATGTTTTGTCTCTGGACTCTTATTTATTTAATTTACACACAGCCCCTTCTCCAGATTCCAGAATCCTTCCTGATGCCAGATCAAGGGCACCGGTGTTAAATCAGATGGATTTAATTAATATTTACAGAACATTTCAAACCAAAGCTGCAGAATATACATTCTTCTCAAATGCATATGGAACATTTTCAAAGACAAATGAAATGTTAGGAAACAAAATAAGTCTTAACAAATTTAAGAAGATTGAAATCATATCAAGCATCTTCTCAAATCACAATGGCATGAAACTAGAAATCAACTACAATAAAAAAAACCTTAAAAACATGTAAACATGTGGAGGCTAAACAGCATGTTATTAAACAATGAATATGTTGCAAACAAGATCAAGGAAGAAATAAAAAAATTTCCTAGAAAGAAACAAAAACGAACACACAACAATCCTGAATCTATGGTACACAGAGAAAGCAATCCTGAGAGGGAAGTTCATAGCATTACAGGCCAACCCCCCAAAACAAGAAAAAGCTCAAATAAACAATCTAACTATATAGCTAAAAGAACTAGAAAGAGAACACCAAGAAAACTCCAGAGTAAGTAGAAGAAAAAAATAATAAAGATCAGAGCATAAACAAACAAAAATACACAAAAAACAAAAGATCAATGAAACGAAGAACTGGTTCTTTAAAAAGATAAACAAGATTGATGAATGTTTAGCCAGAGTCATCAAGGAAAAAAAGAGACAGGGCCCAAATAAATAAAATCAGAAATGAAACAGATGAAGCAATAACTGACATCACAAAATATACAATGGATTGTAAGACATTGCTAAGAAAAACTATATGCCAACAAATTGGATAAGCTGCCTGAAATGGACAAAATCCTAGAAACATACAGTCTTCAAAAACTCAATCAGCAAAAATCAGAAAACCCAAATAGACTGATTAAAAATAACGAAATTGAAGCAGCAATAAAAAGAAAATTCCTAGCAAACAAAAGTCCTCATCCACACTTCACAGGCAAATTTTACCACACATCAAAAGAACTAACACCTACCATCCTCAAACTATTAAAAATATTCAAGAGAAGGGAAGACTTTCAAGCTCTTTTTACAAGGCTAGCATTATCCAATTCAAGATAAAGATACTCCTAAGAAAGAAATTAATAGGCCAATATCCCTGATGAACATAGATTCTGAAATCCTCAACAAAATAGTAGCAAATAGAATCCAGCAAGACATTAAAAAGACCATACACTGAATGGGATTTATTCCAGGGATGCAAAGTGGCTGCAATATTTGCAAATCAACAAATGTGATACATCACATAAACAAAATCAAGGACAAAAAGTACATCAGATCAATAGACACAGTAAAAGAATTTGACAAAATCCAGCATCCACTTATAATCTCTCCTAAACCTCTCAACAGAGTGGAAATAAAGGAATCATATATCAACACTAGAGGCCTGGTGCACAAAATTCATGCACACAGGGGATGGGATGTCCCTCAACCCAGCCTGCACGCACCCTCTCCAATCTGGGACCCCTCGAGGGATGTCTGAACATCTAGGCCCAATCCAAGTAAGATCAGGCCTAAATGGGCAGTCGGACATCCCTCTCACAAACCAGGACTGCTGGCTCCCAACTGCTCGCCTGCCTGCCTTCTGATTGCCCCTAACCACTTTTGCCTGCCAGCCTGATCACCCCCTAACCTGATGGATGCCTAACTACTCCTCTGCATATTTGCCCCTTGCAGGTCTGGTCACCCCTAACTGCCCTCCCCTGCAGGCCTGGTTCCCCCAACTTCTCCCCTCTGCCAGCCTGGTCCCTCCCAACTGCCTTCCCCTGCTGGTCATCTTGTGGCAGCCATCTTGTGTCCACATGGGGGCAGCCATATTTGACCACATGGGGGCAGCCATCTTGTGTGTTGGAGTGATGGTCAATCTGCATATTACTTTTATTAATAGGATAGAGGCCTGGTACACAGGTTGGGTCAGCTGGTTTGCCATGAAGGGTGTCCAGGATCAGGGTGGGAGTTATCTTGGGGCATGGGGCAGCCTGGGCGAGGGGCCTGTGGTGGTTTGCAGGCTGGCCATGCCCTCCAGCAACCCAAGCAGAGGCCCTGGTCTCTGGGATTTATTTATCTTCTATAATTGAAACTTTGTACCCTTGAGTGGAGCCAAGCCTCCTGCTCACTCCCTGGCAACAGCCATTTCTATTGGGATTTATTTATCTTCTATAATTGAAACTTTGTAATCTTGAGCACAGGCCACAGCAGGCCAGGGCTGTGGAAGCTGGCTTCCTCCATCGCCGGGGGAAGCTCAAGCCTCCTGCTCTCTCCAGCTCTGTGGCTGCCACCATTTTTGTTGGGATTTCTTTATCTTCAATAATTGAAACTTTATAGCCTTGAGTAGAGGCCTGGGCTGGCCAGGGTATGCGGAAAGCTTGGCTTCCTCCATTGCTGGGGAACCCCAAGCCTCCTGCTCTCTCTGTGGTTGCAGCCATCTTAGCTGGGGTTAATTTGCATATTTGCTCCTGATTGGCTCGTGAAAATAGCAGAGTGATGGTTAATTTCCATATTACTCTTTTATTAGATAGGATAATAAAGGCCATGTATGAAACACCTACAGCTAACATCATACCACATGGGCAAAAATTCAGAGTTTCCCTTAAGATAAGGAACAAGACAACAATGTCTATTCTCATCACTCTTTTTCATCATGGTACCAGAAGTCCTAGCCATAGCAACCGGAAAAGAAGAAAGAATAAAAGATATTGAATTGAGAGAGAATCCAAGATGGCAGCATAGGTAAACACCTACACTGCTGCCGCGCACAACAATTTCAAAACTACAACTAAAAGACAGAACAAACATCATCCAGAACGACAGGAAAGCTGGCCGAGTGTAAGTTCTAAAACTAGAAGGAAAGAGAGGGGCTCACAGAAACCCAGAGGAGCTGCAAAAAGCTGAGGTACGGAGACGCGCGCGCTGAGAGAGCGGGTGCCTGAGTACCTGGCTGGCTTTCTCTGGCGGGAGGGAAATGGAGACTCCCAACGGCATTGAACCCCTTATCTTACGACACTAAACCCCAGATCCAGCCGAAACTCATACGGGGTGAGTTTGTACTGTGAAAAGGGAGAGGTGCACGGAAATTTAGGGGAGTCACAAAAGATCGGAGGTCTGGTCGCGCCCGGTGTTGCGTGAAGGACAGACTGCTGATTGTGCCGCTGGCTTTCGCGAGTGGACGGGAGACAGACCCTCCCAACTGTGCCACTTCTGAGTCCACTGGGCCCCTGTTTTGGGCGAAACCCTGGAGACCTAGACTCCTGTGGTCCTGGCGCGCAGGGGAGCTGGAAAGGCAGCGGTCTAGAAGCACTGCGGGCGCGCGCACAAGGACCGCTCCAGCCATTACCCAGTCACGTGAGACTCAGGGGCCGCGGCGGGCGGGGCCGACTGGAAGGCAAGGCGGTCCCTTAAGCCCTGAGACTCCACCCATCCCAAGCTCAAGGGAGAGTTTTGCGGCTTTGCGTCTGGTATCATAAGGCTGAATTCAACACAGAGGTTTCCCCAGAATAGTGAAAATGCCCAGACAAAAGAAGGGATCACAAACAAAAGAAATGGAGGAAAAAAAAAGACTGGATATAGAGTTCAAAACCACACTTGTAAGGTTTTTCAAGAATATGCTAGAAAGGATGGATAAATTTATCAAGTCCCAAGAGGAGATGAAAAAGGACCAACTAGAGATGCAAAAGAGCCAACTAGAGATGGTAAAGTAAAGATGATAACTGACCAACTAGAAATTAAACATACACTGAAATAAAAAATATTATACAGCGTCCTAACAGCAGACTAGAGAAAGGCAAGAATCAAGTCAAAAATTTGAAATATAAAGAAGCAGAAAACATTCAACTGGAAAAGCAAGAAAAGAATCCAAAAATGTGAACATAATGTAAGGAGACTCTGGGACAGCTTTAAGCGTACCAACATCAGAATTGTGGGGGTGCCAGAAGAAGAGAGAGAGCAAGATACTGAAAATCTATTTAAAGAAATAATGACTGAAAACTTCCCACACCTGGTGAAAGAAATAAACTTACAAGTCCAGGAAGCACACAGAACCCCATATAAAAGGAATCCAAAGAGGACCACACCGAGACACATCATAATTAAAATACCAAGAGCAAAAGACAAAGAGAGAATATTAAAAGCAGCAAGAGAAAAACAGTTTATTACCTACAAGGGAGCACCCATACGACTGTCAGCTGATTTCTCAACAGGAACGATGCAGGCCAGATGGGAGTGGCAAGAAATATTCAACGTGATGAATAGCAAGAACCTACAACCAAGAATCATCTATCCAGCAAAGCTAACATTCAGAATTGAAGGGCAGATAAAGAGCTTCACAGAGAAGAAAAAGCTAAAGGAGTTCATCAACTCCAAACTAGTACTATATGAAATGCTGAAAGGTACTCTTTAAGAAGAGGAAGAAGAAAAAGGTAAAAGACAAAAATTATGAACAACAAATACATATCTATCAATAAGTGAATCTAAAAATTAGTGAATTAAAAATTTGATGAACAGAATAAACTGGTGAATAGAATAGAATCAGGAGCACAGAAAGGGAATGGACTGATAATTCTCAGGGGGAAAGGGGGGAGGGGTGTACAGGGAGAGACTGGACAAAAATCATACACCTATGGATGAGATCAATGGGAGGGAGCTAAGGGCAGAGGGAGGGGTGGGAGCTGGGTGGAGGGGTGCTATGGAGGGGAAAAAAGAGAAACAAATGTAATAATCTGAATAATAAAGATTTAATTTAAAAAAATCATACACAAATAGAAAAAAAATTAAAAAAAAAATAAAAATAAAGTGCAGAACCATTTATTTAGGAGGTAGGTGTGGTTATAAAAAATAATAAAGTTCACTGTTACTTTGCAAAAAAAAAGATATTGAATTGAAAAGAAGAAAATAAAACTGTCATTATTTGCATCTGACATGACACAGAAAACCCTAAAGACTCCACCAAATTAACTATTAAATTTAATAAATTGATTCAGTAAAGTAGTAGTTAACATCAAAAAATTGATGACAGTTTTACACACACACACACATACACAAAAAATGAACGCAACGAGGAAAAAAATATCCCATTTACCACTGCAACAAAAAAGGTACCTAGAAATAAATTTAACCAAGGAGTAAAAGACCAATACTCAAAAACTATAGCATATTGAAAAAAAGAAATAGAGGAAGATAAAAAATGCCCATTTACAGACAATTGGATAAAAAAGATGTGGTACATATATACAATGGGATATTATTCAGCCATTAAAAAGAACAAAATCGAACCTGAGGGGAGAAACCAAGATGGCAGTATAGTTGAACACCTAAGCTGCTGCCTCGCACAACAATTTCAAAATTACAACTAAAAGACAGAATGGACACCATCCAGAACCACAGGAAAACTGGCTGAGTGAAAATTCTACAACTAGAAGCAAAGAGAAGGACTCACGAAGACTCAGAGGAGCCATAAAAAGCTGAGGTATGGAGACACGCTCATGGAGAGGACAGGCAGAGGAGCGTCTGCCTGGCTTCGTCTAGCAAGAGGGAGACGGAAAATCCTGACTGCATTGAACCCCAGCTCCAGGTGAGACTCATACAGGGGAGTCTGAACTATTGTGGAAAGGAAGGAGTGCATGGAAACTTAGGGGAGCTGTGAAAGCCAGAGCTTTGGGGGTGCGTGAAAGTGCGTGCAAAAGTGCGCACAAAAGTGCACACACAGAGCACTGATTGCTGATTGTGCCGCTGGCTTTCTCTAGCGGGAGGAAAACAGAACCTTACAACAGCACTGAAATCCAGGTCCAACTGCACTGAACTCCAGTTTTGGGTGAGAACCTGGGGACCCAGACTGATACAGGTCCCTAGAGCGCACGGAAACTCAGGGGAATCCGAAAGGCAGAGATCTGGAAGCTTACACACGAGAGTGCGTGAAAGGCAGAGGTCCGGAGGCAAGTGCGCATGCACAGACAGAGCTGATCCTCACAACCAATTGGCTTGGAGGTCAATTCCCCCCAGAGATACCAACAACAATCAAGAATTAACTACAACAAGACTGTACATACAATTCACAAAGGGGTGCACCAAGTGTGTCCACCTCAGGTAACTGGAGAGGCAGAGCTACTGGGCCACATAAGACACCTAGCACACAAAGCTACTCTGCCAACTCAGGGAAGCAGCGAAAATGCGGAGACAAAGGAACAGATCACAAACAAAAGAAATGGAGGAAAACAAAGGACTGGATATAGAGTTCAAAACCATGGTTATAAGGTTTTTAAAGAATTTTTTAGAAAAGATGGATAAATTTAGCAAGATCCAAGAGGAGATGAAAAAGGACCAACTGGAAATTAAACAAACACTGACTGAAATAAAAAAAATATTATACAGAAATCTAACAGCAGACTAGAGGATCACAAGAATCAAGTCAAAGATTTGAAATACAAAGAAGCAAAAAACACTCCACTGGAAAAGAAAAAAGAATAAAAAAAAGTGAAGATTGTGTAAGGAGCCTCTGGGACAACATCAAGTATACCAACATCAGAATTATGGGGGTTCCAGAAGAAGAGAGAGAGCAAGATACTGAAACCAATTTGAAGAAATAATGACTGAAAACTTCCCACACCTGGTGAAAGAAATAAACTTACAAGTCCAGGAAGCACACAACCCCAAACAAAAGGAATCCAAAGAGGACCACACCAAGACACATCATAATTAAAATACCAAGAGCAAAAGACAAAGAGAGAATATTGAAAGCAGCATAAGAAAAACAGTTAATTACCTACAAGGGAGCACCCATACGATTGTCAGTTGATTTCTTAACAGAAACTATGCAGGCCAGACATGAGTGGCAAGAAATATTCAGTGATGAATAGCAAGAACCTACAACCAAGATTACTCTACCCAGCAAAGCTATCATTCAGAATTGAAGGTCAGATAAAAAGCTTCACAGAGAAGAAAAAGCTAAAGGAGTTCATCAATACCAAACCAGTATTATATGAAATGCTGAAAGTTATTCTTTAAGAAGAGGAAGAAGAAAACAGTAAAGGTAAAAATTATGAACAACAAATACATATCTATGAACAAGTGAATCTAAAAATCAAGTGAATTGAAAATCTCATGAACAGAATAAACTGGTTAATATAATAGAATTAGGGGCATAAAGAGGGAGTGGACTGATAATTCTCAGGGGGATAGAGCTGAGGGGGGGGGCGCGTACAGGGAGAGACTGAATAAAAATCATATACCTATGGATGAGGACAATGGGGAGGAGGTAAGGGCAGTGGGTGAGGTGGGAGCTAGGTGGAGGGGAGATATGGGGGGGAAAAAGAGGAACAGTTGTAATAATCTGAACAATAAAGATTTATTAAAAAGAAAAAGAACAAAATCTTACCCTTTGCAATAACATGGATGGACTTAGTGGATATTATCTCAAGTGAAATAAGGCAGACAGGGAAAGACAAATACATTGTGATTTTACTTACATGTGAAATCTAAAAAACAAAATAAGCTAACAATCAAAACAAAAACAAACTCTAGATACAGAGAACAAACTCAGAGTTAACATGGGAGGGAGAACTGAGGGTTTTAGATGGAAAGGTAAAGGAATTCAGAGGTACCAATGGGTAGTTACAAAGTAGTCACAGACCGCATAGGAAATATAGTTCATAGTACTGTAATAAGTATGTATGATGCACTAGACTTATTGGGGGGATTGCTTCGTAAATATTACAGATGTCTAACCACTATGGTGTACAGTTGAAACTAACATAATATTAAATGTGAACTGTAATTCAAAAGGAAACAAACAAGTAAATAAAAATGAGAAAAAGATTTATGCTGCATTCAGAAATGCCTGTAAAATGAGTCTGAACTGGAATGTAGCAGTAGCTGCGCAAGGGTCCTCAGACTTGACCTTCCCTTCATTTTGTTGATGGACAGGAGGAAGGCAGGTGTTAACTGCCCCTTTTCCTCAGACTAGAGTCGCATCCTGGCATTCAAGCCCAGAGCTTTATTAGCCAGCCCACGCACAACTCACCACATGTCGGAAGAAGCGGTAAAGACCCCATCCTTCAAGGATTCAGGTGCCATCCACCTCACTGGAAGCAGCCCTTTGCCACCTTTCCGGTAATAGTCCGTTTCATAGATGTCTCTGGTCATTCCAAAGTCTGACAACAAACAGTTCACAAACTCTTACCCTTCACCCTGTGGCTCAGGTGTCCACCATCTTCTCAGCCCCACTCCTGGCAGAGCCCTCAGACAGGCTCACCTGTGGCCACCAAATCCCAGGAGAATGGATTCTGAGGGTGCTTATGGGATGTGGAGGAAGGGGAAGGCCACCATTTAAAGTAGCAAAAAAAGCGATGTTCTGGCTGGAGCTTGGGAATCCCATTCTCAGAAATACTTCTTTTTTACCCATGACTCACATGTAACCCAAATCAAATTATTAACTCTCTGCAGCCAACCTACTGCCCCCCATTGGATATGGCCCCGCCAAACAGCCAGTTGCCCCACCAGAACCCCAGAGTTAGGTCCTCTTTTTGACCACCCACTTTCCTCACAATATGAAACAGTGGGGAGTCCTACCCACTCTCATTCGACAGGACCCTCTATCCTGACTCTGACAGCCGCTGACCAAGAGAAGCTACATAAATAGAATGACATCATTTTGCCATTTCCTGCTTCCCTTGCTGATATAGGATAAGATCTTTGGGGATTATAAAGAGGATAAAAGCATTTCTTGCTTCACACTGACTACTAACGGAGGGGAATGTCTTTTTTGGTTCATATAGAGAATCACATCACCTCCTGCTTTGTGCTGATGGCCTAGGATAACGTCTAGGTGACTTGCAGACCCTTCCGATCTGGCTCCCACCTCTCTCCTGCTGCTCCCACCTCTCTCCACATCCAGCCATCCTCCTGGCCCTGTGGCCTTTGCATGTGCTGTAACCACTTTCGGATGCTGTCACTCGGGTCAAATTCTAATCCTCCGTGTCTTGAAATGGTGCCTCTTTTCAGAGAGGAAGTCCATTTCCTTCAGTGCTCCTCTCCCATCTTCTTCAGCGTGTATGAGAGTGAACTATTTAGTGTTCACCTAGAACAGCTCTGTCCAGATCTCCCTGTGGTGATGAACATGGTCTATACCCACACTGTCCAATATGGCAACCACTGGGCTCCAGGTGGCACCTGACACCTGAAATGTGGCCCAGGCAACCAGCAAGCTGGATTTTTAATTTTACTTAATATAAGTTGACTTAAATGTAGAGGACACATGTAGCCAGTGGCTACTGTGCTAGATGGTGCAGATAAGGACTACAAGCTCATGAGGGCAGAAAAACCAAGGGGACTTATTTAGTGGCTTGCACATAAGGGCAAACTAATATTATTCAAAGAAGTGAATGAGTATGTTAGTAAACAAATGCAATTAAATCAAAGTGTGGAACTTTGTAAAGTATATGATTGTCAAAATGAACATGAATGTAGAACATAATTAAAACACAAAAAAATTTAAAATTTAAAGAAAAAGAACTTTTGAAAAAAAAAAATTACAGTGTGGGGATCAAGGGCCCATCCCAAACCTTGACCCTTTTCACTAGAAAAGCTTTAACAACCCATGACAGACAATTACTTCTGAAACTGAACATGGCCTGGGCCATACATTCCCAAAGCAGAAAGCTAGACAAACCTCCAATTTTGACAGTAAAATCGTGGGCGACCATGCAGTTTCGAGCTGCGAGGTCCCGGTGCACAAACTTCTTGGCGTTCAGGTATGCCATCCCATCGGCAATCTCTGCTGCCATCTGAAACATCTCTTGCAGGGTCGGGGGAGGGCGGCCGGGGTTATTCTAAAGCCAAAACAGGAGGTTGTGCTCAGCGACACTGGGGTCAGGGCCAGGAGTGAGTGCCTTGTGGAGTACTGGGGGCAGCTCACCTCAGCATCAGGCCGCAGGGAACGGAGGTGGCTCTTCAGATCTCCATGAGTCATCAGCTCCATCACCACCAGTGTAGGCTGGCCTTTGGATACCACTCCGAGGAGGCGGACCTGCAGAGCAAGCATGTGGGGGATTAGGGAGGTCTTGGGTAAGGGTCTATGGAAAGATTTCAACACGTGGAGGCAACCCTGTCTGGTCACACACAGGATCCTGTTCCTGGGTAAACCCTAGCCTGTCCGGATCAAATGCCAGTGCCAACACCCTGGGGAGTGAGAACAGGAAGAAGTCAGAACTCCCAGTCTACAGAGTGGGGAAGCAGACAGCAAATCAGTGGGTAGTTCCTGGTGCTTCTGGTCCACAAGACGCATTTCCACCGTTAGGCCTTTGTATAGCTGTTCCCTATGCCTGATGCTCTGTGCCCTCAAATGTCCTCTATATCCCTATATCCTTTCTGTTTTTGCTCAAATACACCTTCCTCACTCCCAAATTCCCCCCACCCCACCCTCTGGCCCTGCTCTCTTTGTGCCACAGTGGCACCTCCTAACAATGGATCCGGTAGGGCTGGAGCGCCATATGCACACTGGGCTGGAAGCACCACAAGGGCAGAAGTTGACTCATCATAGATGTGGGAACAGGACTTGTTACAGAGCAGGAGCCCTGCGAGAATGCATGGGGCAAAGACGAAGGGACACGAGGTTCAGGGAGAAACTAGGCGACGTGGAAGCAGAAGATAGGAAGAGTGTGTGCCGACTTATGGGGGTGGGGCAGCAGAAAAGTGCATCATTGTGTGTTTAAGGGTTAAAAAGGTGCTGAGAAGATGATGAGATGGAAGATTCCAGAAAACACTCAGGCAACAAGAGTTTGGATCCAGGTGAGGTGGGAATGGAGAAGGGTTGGGGTGGACAGGGGTCCACACCCACTGTCCTCATGTTCTGTGCATAGGAGAGAGAGCAGCAGCGTAGTGGGAGAAGGGAACCAACATGAAAGTGATGATGGAGAAAAGAGGAAGGAGCGTCACTAGAAGAGTCACTTAAGAGGGTTGCGAGGCTCTGAGGGAAACAGTGCTTCTGTATGTCGTAGGCCTGTTCTTGGAGTTGCTACTAACTAGCTAACTCATTGCTAAACTCAAGGCAAGGCCAAGTCATAAACATCCTGGAACAACACAGGCTAGTTTCCACCCCTCCATGGCATCTGCAGCTAACAGCCTGGTGACCCCACCAGTACCCTGCCCTTGTAGGAAGACTCACAGCAGTTTCTGCCTTTATAAAGCCTACCCTTCTTTCCTCTCTCTTTGGAGCGAGTGGAGCTGCCACTGAATATGGGTCTCTTGGGTTACAACTCCTTGCTCAAATACATGCCTTTTGTTCTCTATGATTGCCAGAAACTCTTCTCTAAGGAACAAAAGTAGCCTTTGTCTGCTCCCAGGGCACACCAGGACTCACCACGTGATGGCAGGCGAAGCCTTTCATGACGGAGGCCTCGTTGAGAAACTCAATTCGCTCCCGCATGGTGGCCGACTCATTGACTGTCTTCACCGCCACTCGAGTCTCTGCCTCGCCCTTGATGATGTCCTTGGCATTGCCCTCGTATACCATGCCGAAGGAGCCCTGGCCCAGCTCTCGCAGGAGGGTGATCTTCTCTCGAGGCACCTCCCATTCGTCCGGCACATACACAGAACATGGGAACACTACTCCTCACTTATCTACACAGCATCTTCAGGGGACCCCCGCCATCTCCCACCCAACCACCCCAAATGTTCATTAAGTGACTTCTGTGATCCAGGACCTATGCCAGGCACACAGCCAAGAACAGGACACGGCCAAGTGTGGGTTCCTGCCTTCATACAGGGCTTTGACTGAGACTCAGAAAGAAGCCACCCCGGTCCAGGGTCCTTCCCGCTAAGTGCTGAGCTGAGCCTGCGTCCCATCCCATCTGTCTGATGCAGAGACCCACTGTCCAGGGATGCTACTTCCCACCTAAGGCTGCTGTTTCTGCAAAGTGCCAAAGAACTGGGGACCACCCAGCCTGTGAAACCAGACACATCCAGGACCACCGAGCATCAGCTAGTCCGCAGACAGGTGCAGCCATGCAGGTGAAAGTAGAACTGCCCAGCCAAGCACAGCGCTGGAAGAGGACCCACCAAACTGTGAACTAACCAATGATGGCGTAAGCCACTGCTTGGGGGGGAGGGAGAGGAGTTGTTACACAGCAAATGAACGCAGGTGAATGCATAAAGGCCTGCTAAAAAAAGCTCAAGCGGTTCCTCCCTTCTCCTGTGTCATCACTGTGATGGGCTAACATGTGTCCCGCCCCAAATTCATATGTTGAACCCCTAACTCAGAATGTGACTATATGTGGAAATAAGGTGTTTAAAGAGAAAACCAAGGTAACGTGAGGTCATTAGGGTGGGCCTTAGTCCAACATGATTGGACTGTGAGAAAATGAAATTCTGTTTTCTAAGACTCCCGGTGTGTGGTACTCGGTAGAGCAGCCCTAGCAAATCATAGTCCCCAAAAGCTCACAAGAGCTCTGCACCCACATGAGCCCACAGATGCTCCCCAGGGGCACCCTGTCCCCCAGGGCTCTGAGATTGGATCTTCCCTCTGTGTGCCCCTAGGCCTCACCCTGACTTCGGCCCTGAGGATCAGCTCCCCTGGCTCTGGCGTGTGACACTGATGCCATTCCCAAACGAGGAGGAGGATCCTTGATCGAGGTACATTCCCACCCACTCGGCTTCCTCTGCACATTCCCACCTGCAATAACCTGCCTTTTCTAACTTCTCTGTTTTGAGACTGTGGCATCTGTACCCCACCCCACCCCCCCGATCCCCCAAACCACCCACGGCCCCTATCCCCAACCACCTCCTTCATGGAGCTCTTACACTCAGGGTCACTATCCACCTGCCTTAGCATTAATCACCCCAGGGCGAGGCGCTCAACAACTAGGGCAGCCCCTGTGCCCCGAGTCCACTGAAATGACCCACACCGGCATCCTAAGTCTCTCCCCTGTGTTGACCCTTCCCCTTGCTCCTAGTGCTTCCTCAGGTGGCCTGGTGCGGTGCATGCCTCCTGTCCTAGAAATGTGAGGATAAGCACCTGCCCTCACGAGTCACCTGAGTCTGCATGATGGAAAGAAGCCTGGACACCCTAAAACACTGCCCCTTCTCCCAAGCCCATGTCCTGCTGGGCAATGGAGCTCGTGCCTTGAAAGTCACTTTTTTTACTTTTGCTGCACGAAGTAGTTTAGAAACTTGTCATACAACAGATGCCTTCCCCTGGGAGGGAATGGTCAGGCCCTGTCCATGGTGGCCACTCACTGCCCTTCGATACAATCAAGGAAAATATGGTGTCAGACCTATGCTCCCACCACCAACATCACATCCATTCTCAGCAGCAATAGTAGGTGTGTCCCTGGCACCCACCCTGCCTCCAACCCCCCTCTCTTGTCCCTGCTTCTTGTCCACCTCACCCCATCCACAATCTCCCATTTTGGCTTCCAATTCCCACCTCCCAGCTTGGCACCAGGCAGACACAGCATTCTGGTTCTGACTCTGAGCAAGCTCTGGCTCAGTCCCCAAGCTCCACCCCACAGCGGGGGCGCCAGGTTCTCAGCCTTCTAGCCTGGCTCTTCACACCAATGAACAAGGTCTCGACTCAGGCTCTTGGGGTGTCAACCCCTTGACTTTGACCTGACAATAATGGAAAGGAAACCGGACAGTAGGACTCAGGGAACAAGATGGTACTTACCATCACTGGCACTGAGGTACTCAGGATTTGAAGAAGCATAGAGTGGTCCCACCGGCCCATCTGACTGCCTGGACAAGAAAAAGGGAGGCATTCCAGTTTGAGATTCTAACGGGACTTCACGGGGCACTGCAGGCTATAGGCCTCCCCAGTGTAAGCAGCACCTTTATCAGCAGCATCTACTCATGAGTGCTGCTCAGTAGCCATCTCATCCCAGCTCACAAGAAACAACTGTTAATAAATGTTGGTGGGGTGCTCAGTGGTTAGAGAGTCGGTCTGCACATCAAAGGGTCATGGGTTCGATTCCCGACCAAGAGCATGTACCTGGGCTGCAGGCTCTATGCCCAGCCCTAGTTGGGGCTCATGCAGGAGGCAATCAATCTGTGTCTCTCTCACATCCACATGTCTCTTACATGGATGTTTCTCTCCTCTTCTTGCCTCCTTTGCACTCTCTCTAAAAAAATCAATGGGAAAAATATCGTCAAGTGAGGATTAACTAATTAACGAAACAAATAAAACAGGCTTATAATTAAATAAATTATATTAAAAACAAAGGTAATAATATTCAAAATTTACCACATTCTCATTATGTCTTACTATGATCAGTGATCTTTTTTAAAAAAATATTTTTATTTATTTCAGAGAGGAAGGGAGAGGAAGAGAGAGATAGAAACATCAATGATGAGAGAGAATCATTGATTGGCCACCTCCTGCACATCCCTACCAGGCATGTGCTCTTGACTGGAATTGAACCTGGGGCCCTTCAGTCTGCAAGCCAATGCTTTATCCACTGAGCCAAACTGGCTAGGGCTGAAAAGCGCTCTTAAGGTCATCTACATCACCTCATTTATTTACATTACTAGGGGCCCGGTGCACGGAATTTGTGTACTGGGGGTAGGGAGTCCCTCAGCCCAACCTGCCCCCTCTCACATACTGGGAGCTCTCAGGGGATGTCCATGGGGAGTGGGTCTAAGCTGCAGTCTGGCCTCCCTTTGTGGGAGGCACCAGCCCCATCACCCCATTGCTTCAGCCACTGCCAGTCACTACAAGGTGTTTTCATCAACACGGACTCCAGTCCCTTCACCATGAAAAAATGACAACTTTCTTTAGGCGTTTTCAAGATGTGTCTTGCATAGGATATGACATTTCTTTCTTTCTTTTTATTTTTTATCCTCACTTGAGGATATGTTTCCATTGACTTTTAGAGAATGTGGAAGAGAAAGGGAAAGACAGAGAGAAACATCAAAGTGAGAGGAACACTTTTACTGGTACCTGCCCTTGATCAGAATTAAACCCAGACCCCGCGGTCTGCAGGCCGAGGCTCTATCCACTGATCCAAACTGGCTAGGATATGACATTTCTCAGCCCTCCAGCAGCAGACCTTTGTTTTTTTCTCCAAAAGTGTAGTGGAAAAACCCTAGATCACCTTTTTGGATTCTTATTACCCAAGTTACTAAGAATATTACCAGAGGTATACAGGAAGCTTAGCCAATGAGCAATCAGAAAAGGTGTTTCCTCTGTAGTTCACACCAATTGTGAATAGATCCGATTGCCAGCTCCATCCCTGCCCAGGCCTAAAGCCTCTGATTGACGTTTTCAGCCTGGGCAGGGGACCCCTAGCTCCCTCTGATTGCCGCCTCCGCCTTTGCCCCTTTGGCTCTGATAGTAGCCTTGGCCCTGCCCAGGAGCCCCCTGGCTCAGGCCCTTTCCAGGATGTTCAGGGTCCACATGGGGCTTACCTCAGAGTGACCTGGGTGCCAGGATGTTCCCAGGGGGATCCACGCACTGGATGCCTATGTATGTAAATTAACCACCATCTTTTTTGGGGGGTTAATTTGCATACTCACTCTGATTGGCTATGGGTGTAGCGGAGGTATGTCAATTTACATGTTTGTCTATTATTAGGTAAGAGTCTATATGTATGGGAGAGATACTATACAATAATGAGCAACAGCACATCCCTTCCCAACTCTGCACTCAGTGATATCATGTCTGTAGCTTGAAATTGAGAAAGTGACAGAAAAAAATGTTAATAATGCAGATTAAATTTAAACGTGTCATCTGTAGCCATGATGATGTAAATGAAACAAAATAATGAGAAAATATTATTTAAAAATTATCTGATTCTGCAAGTCACTCCTGTGATTGAACATATGTCTTATTTCAATGTTATCCTACTCTTTAACATAAACAAAATATCAATCAACATTCATGAGCACTTGTTTATCAATTGCAGCCATGGCTATAGAGACAAAGGTTCAGAAAAAACAACCAATGAAAACATTTGGTGAGGGAATTTACGATAACCTCGCATTGTACATTGTATTGTGACCATGCTACACATCCTTGAGATCAGTAAAATTTATAACAAGCTCAGATACAGCTGTATCTATCTATCTATATATCTATAGATCAGCTTAATTTTTCTGGAAAGCCGGCTGTTAAGCATCCCCCATGCACTAACCTCTTCCTCAGGAATAGGTAAATACTTCCAATCACAACGCTGAAGAGGAAGACAAAGATGAGGGGGCCGATGATAATTTTTGCAATGTTGGATGGGACGTCTACTAAAATAGAATAAGAAAATACATGTTTCGTATCAAAATGTGTTCACAAATCACAATCACAAATATAACAGTGGGCCACACACACTTATCCCCCATCTTTTTCTTGTCCCTGAGCCTCTCTCTGCTGGTTTCCCACCAGTCCTGAAACACCATTTGGCTCCTTGTGGCTGGGCGGCGGGCTCAGAGGGCATCAATCTGGAAGCACACTCTGATCCCTGACCGCCACCTGACGCTAGCTTATCCTTCCCGCCCAGAGCCAGCTTCCTCGCCGTGCAACCCCAGGCACCACTAGGCCCACACTCAGAAGGACCATGCTCTGGGTTTAATATTCCATGGTCATCATCTTGAAAGTCTTCATTTTTTAAACAAGGGTCCTACATTTGCATTTTGTACGGAGCCTCACAAATTAAATAGCCTGTCCGGATTCCAAACAGCAGCTCTGACAGATGAAAAACCCACCAAGAAGTGTTCTCTGTGTGCTAGAAGGTCCTGCCCTTCTTACTCGATGGTGGGCCTGCGGACGCTGGTGGGTGACCTTGTTGCCAAGAAGAGTACCAGGCAGGATAAAGTGCATTTTCCCCAAAGAACCTCTTTTAAACTAGCTGAAGAAATGGCTATGTGGCTTTTATTTTTCAAATTTGCATATAAGGCCAAGTTGTCAGAACTTGTAAACAAGCCCATTTATTCAGTCTCTTCCAAGCCCCAGAAAAAATGGGTTGGGAGAAGTCAGAGGAAGAATCTGGACATTTGGGTCCTTTACTAATAGCAGCTCACTGAACATTTACTAAAGGTTAGGCACTGTTTGAAGTCTCTGTGTGGTGACTTCATTTAATCATCCTGTACGACAAGGCAGGATGTACTCTAATGCCAGCCAACAGACTGGGAAACAGGCTCAGGGAGCAGAGAGAGGGGTCTTGCCCAAAGCCCCAGACCTGATCCACAGGGCAGCATGCGTTTGACCCAGGCCATGGGAGTATGCTCTGACCAACGTCCCATCCTGCCTTTGGTGGCCAGCTCCATCAATAAATACACACGGTATTGTAAATGTGTTTCTCTTCCTGATGATTTTCTTAACATTTTCTTTTCTCTAGCTCACTTTATAAGAATACAGTATGTAACATATATATAACACAAAATACACTGTATGTGTTACTTAGACTGTTGGTTATCGGTGAGGCTTCCTGTAAACAGGTTATTCGTAGGTAAGTTTTTGGGGTTTTGAAAGTTCCACAAGGATTATTGATGGCTCAGGAGGGTCCATACCACTCACCTCTTGTTATTCAAAGGTCACCTGTAATCGAAGTGTAGCATTTAACGCTCTAGATGTTTGGCTATTGTGAGCAATGTGGTGCTGAATTTCTGTGAACAGCTGTTCTTAGCTGTTTCCTTCCTGTACAATTTCTAGAGCCCAAACTGTGGGCTCAGAGAGTGAAATCTCTGATAGGACTTCTCATACACTTTATTAAAACATGTTAATACTCACCACTCATAGAACAATTCCATGTGCCTGAACTCTTGGACAACACCAATTATTGTAATTATAAAATAAACCAATAAAAACTTTACCAATTTGATAACTTAAAAATTACATCTTGTCTTAATTTGCATTTTTTCTTTTTTAGTGTCATTTTGAACTTTTCTCTTATGTTTTCTATTTACTTTTAAATGGGCTATCTATGTTCTTTGCTTATTTTTATGTTAGGACATCTATCTTTTCCTCACCCTTGAACACAAGATTGAGGGGTGCCAGCCCCCCAGCCCCTGAGTTGAAAATCTGCTTTCATCTTCTGACTCCCTCAAAACTCGGTTACTAATAGCTTCCTTGTTGATAACATAAACAGGTGAGTAACACATATTTTGTAAGTTATTGGTATTATATATTGTATTCTCACAATAAAGTAAGCTAGAGAAGAGAAAATGTCATTAAGGAGAACATAAAATAGACTTATTTATTTTTAAAAATCTGTATATATGGGGACCCACGCTATTCAAACCCATGGAATCAACCATATATTCATTTTATATTAAGGATATTAACTCTGTCAGTGATGTTATAAACATTTTTTGTCACTCTAATATTTTCCTTTGAATTTTATTCATGGTGTCCCTGGTTCTTAAGAGGCAGATTGTCAACCTTTGGTATCCTAAAGAGTGGAGTGTCTGTTATTGATGAACCTCTTGTAATATGCCAGAGTTATGCTAAGAGATGGGATGACTCAGGATGGGGCTGGTCACCAGAAGAGCAAGCCTGTGATGGGAGGGTGGGACCTTTAGCCAACCTGATCTCAAGAGAGAAGGGAGGCTCGAGACTCAGTGCTTTTTGATCAATCACACCTAGATAATGAAACCCCAAGGAAAACCCCGACGGCCAAGCTCAGAGGATGAATATGTGTATGTGTGTGTGTGGTGGTGGTGGTGGGGGGAGGTGACAGTATTTTTCCTACTCAAGGGAGAGGACACAGCAGCCCTGTGTCCAGGACCCTGCTGGCCCTGGTCTTAGCTGTCTCTTCCTTTGGGTGGTCCTGACTCATCCTTCATAATACAACTGTTTGTACTGATAGCACTTCCCTGAGTTCTGTGAGCCACTCTAGCAAATGATCTAATAAGCAAGAGTTGTGGGAACCCCCATCTTCATGGCTAGTTGGTCAGAAGTGCAGGTGGCCTGGAGAACCCCCAGACTTGCACCTGCCATCTAGGTGAGAGCATTCTTGTTGAAAACTGTTCTTACTTGTGGGTTCTGTGCTAACTCCAGTGGCAGTGGCAGAGTCACAGTGCAACACACCCAGTTGGGATCAAAAATGTCATCCTACTCCCAACCCTGATCACAACCATCCCAGCAAGAATCACCTCACTTTCCACATTCCCACCAGGCCAGGCATGTGAAATTTCAGCCAGCCAAGCAGAGCCGTAGCTCACCCCTGCCTACCCATATCCCACTTCCCCTGGTCTAGAATCTCCTCTCCTCCCAAGTTACCAGTCTATTCACCCATTCTAGTGTCTGGGTTCCTATCACACACCAGACTAAACATCATCTCTTGCCCAAGCCTGTACATTCTTCCAAGTCTCAGCCAAGATGTCACCACCTCCAGGAAACACCCCCTGACCAGCTCAGCCTTCCTCACTCATCTCTATCCTACTGTCTACAAGGCATACAGCTGGCTCAGTGGCAGCACTTGCTGCATGGACATTGAGAGTACACCCTCAGCTGAGTAGGAAAGCTCTCACCTACTCCACTGGAGGACATGGTCCATCTCATAACAGACAGAAACACTAGCGCACAGGAGCTGGTGTGCTTACAGACTTGCCCTGTGCCAGCATCTGATCTCCTGCCACTGAAACTTCCCTTTATTTCCAGAGGTGGTCCCCATGGACAGATGAGGAAGTCCAAGCTTAGAGAGGGCAAGCACCTTGCCCTAGTCACGTAGTAGCAACTGGCAAACACAGAGGTCAAGTCCAGAGCCAGCAGGCATAGCCTCCACCCTCCCCCGACTATTCCCAGAAATGTTCTGCTGTTCCTAGTAGCAAGCACAGCCCCAACTAGCCTAAGTCACCGTGCAGACTCACAGTAGTTTGTCACATAAAAATAGGTGGCTTCTGTCCAGGAACCATTGCCCGCCAGGGAGGTGGCCCGTATTCTCACGCTGTAGTTCCCGGGGGACAGCCCACGCAGCCTGCAGCCCCGCTCCAGGGCAAAGTGCCTGCGGGACACACAGAGGTGCAGCTCCTGTAAGACAGGAGGAGACAGGAGTGTCAGGGCTGCGCTCCATACGGCCTGGGGGGGAATGTCATGGACAGGATCTGCTCAGAAACAACACACAAGTAGTTAAGGTGCAATCAGCGCAACATGCAAGAAACTTTGAGACTTCTGGAATTTTAGAACCTTAGCTCTACTGACAAGGAAACAGAAACACAGGTTATCATGGTTGATAACAGCCGCTCTTCCTAAACCACAGCTGAACATCTGACCTGGATCATTTCATTTAATTCTTATAACCTCATGGCTTAGCTCTCCTTAGAGATGAAGAAAGCGAGGCTTAGGGGAAGTCAGAACTTTTGCTGTAAAAAGCTTGAGTAAATCTTTTCAGCTTCAACAAGCGAGATAGTCACTGCCACCAACCCAATCCTGCCATCACCAGCAGTCAAAGCAGCCAGAGACAAGTCCTCGACCTGCAGCATCTGTAATCAAACACAGGGAAGGCACTGGCAGTACTCTTCTTTCCACTTGATTACAACCGTTTAAGATGTGGAAGCAGTTCTCAGCCCACAAGGTGTGCAAAACCAGGCATGTGAAAACAGTTTGCCCACCCAAACTGAGGAGGTGAAATGCTTAGTCAGAGATCTCATAGCTGGTGAGTGCAGTGCTAGCCCTTCAACCCAAAACATTTTGGCTTCAAAACTTCTTGAACCCACTGTGGGATATTTTCTTTTTGAGAAAATGCGGGATATAAAACCTTTATTGCTTTACTGAAATGTTAATTCTCAGTTAAAACTATTTATATAACTACTCCATTTAGGAATCACAGAAGTCAAGATTAAGTACAACTTTATTACCATACTAGAGGCCCAGTGCATGAAATTCCTGCATTGGAGGGAGAGGGGGTCCTCCACAGCCCAGCCTGTGCCCTCTCGCAATCCTGAACCCCTTGTGCCTTATCACCCACCTGCTCGCTGCTCCTTACTTCTTGGTTTGCTGCTCCTTAGCCTTGCCACAGATGGGGGAGAGGCTCCTGCCATCGCTGTTGCGCTCACTAGCCGTGAGCCTGGCTTCTGGCTGAATGACACTCCTGCGTTGAGTGTTGGACCCCTGGTGGTCAGTGCTTGTCATAGAAACTGGTCATTCCACAGTTTGTTTCTCCATTCAGATTTACATATTAAGCTTTTATTATATAGGATATTTCTTAAGATAACATCATTTATGTCATATTGCCCCTTAATCCCTAAATATGCAGTTGAAGTGTTTTCAGAAATGACTATGAAACTGTTAAGAAAGCTAAAATAATTTCTGAAGTTTAAAAAGCTATGAATCTTAGCCAGAGAACTCCTTAATTTCTCATCTTCTATAAACAGCTTTACAAGTCATTTGGAAAATCAGCCTAGATGTAAACATAATACACCATATTTCCTGTCTATTCTTGAAGTTGATCTTTTGTAAGAAATGATCGAACAGCACCTGTCTTTGAAGATGGCAGTAAGGTCTAACCCTGATACTCAAGCTCTGGTTCTGGATCAGGAGTCACTTCCTTTAGCATCTTCATCAGGGAGCTTAAGTAAGTGTGTGTTAATATTATCTTCTCTTTTACCATTCCATTTTGTCACTGGAAAGGCAGCAGTGACCTTTCAATGCAGCCAGGCACCATGGGTAGAATGCAGATGGAAACCAATGGGAATCCCCCAGGAACCACAGAATAAAAAGTTGGCAAACCCTGAGCAGACCTTCAATTCCAACAAGGATGGGGAGCTTCCAAAGCAACGTGTGTTTTTTTTAATTTTAATAAATCTTTATTGTTTGGATTATTACAATTGTTTCTCTTTTTTCTCCCATATCTCTCCTCCACCTAGCTCCCACCCCACCCTCTGCCTTTACATCCCCCCCCATTGTCCTTATCCATATAGGTGTATGATTTTTATTCAGTATCTCCCTGCACCCTACCTCACATCGGTCCCCCCGAAAATTATCAGTCCACTCCCTTTCTATGCCCCTAATTCTATTATATTCACCAATTTATTCTGTTCATGAGATTTTCAATTCACTTGATTTTTAGATTCACTTGTTGATAGATATGTATTTGTTCATAATTTTTATCTTTACCGTTTTCTTTTTCCTCTTCTTAAAGAATACCTTTAAGCATTTCATATAATACTGGTTTGGTGTTGATGAACTCCTTTAGCTTTTTCTTATCTGTGAAGCTGTTTATCTGCCCTTCAATTCTGAATGATAGCTTTGCTGGGTAGAGTATTCTTGGTTGTAGGTTCTTGCTATTTATTCATCACTCTGAATATTTCTTGCCACTCCTGTCTGGCCTGCATAGTTTCAGTTGAGAAATCAGCTGACAATCGTATGGGTGCTCCTTTGTAGGTAATTAACTGTTTTTCTCTTGCTGCTTTTAATATTCTCTCTTTGTCTTTTGCTCTTGGTATTTTAATGATGATGTGTCTTGGTGTGGTTCTCTTTGGATTCCTTTTGTTTGGGATTCTGTGTGCTTCCTACACTTGTAAATCTATTTCTTTCACCAGGTGGGGGAAATTTTCATCCATTATTTCTTCAAATAGGTTTTCAGTATCTTGCTCTCTCTCTTCTTCTGGCACTCCCATAATTCTGATGTTGGTACACTTGAAGTTGTCCCAGAGGCTCCTTACACTATTTTCACATTTTTGGATTATTTTTTCTTTTTGCTTTTCCAGTGGAGTGTTTTCTGATTCTTTGTATTTCAAATCTTTGACTTGATTTTTGTGATCCTTTAGTCTGCTGTTATGTTTCTGTATAATATTTTTTATTTCAGTCAGTGTATGTTTAATTTATAGTTGGTCTTTCTTCATCTCTAGTTGGTCTTTTTTCATCTCCTCTTGGGTCTCGCTAAATTTATCCATCTTTTCTAGGAAATTCTTGAAAAACCTTATAACCATGGTTTTGAACTCTATATCCTGTCGTTTGTTTTCCTCTATTTCTTTCATTTGTGATCTGATCTCTTATCTCCGCATATTTTGCTACTTCCGTGAGTTGGCAGAGTAACTTTGCATCCTATGTGGCCCAGTAGCTCTGCCTCCCCAGTTAACTGAGGTAGACACTCTTGGTGCACCCCTTTGTGGACTGTGTGGACAGCCTTGTAGTTAATTCTTGATTGTTGTTGGTATCACTGGGGGGAATTGACCTCCAAGCCAACTGGTTGCGAGGATGAGCTGTATCTGCACATATGTGCTTGCTTTCAGATCTCTGCTTTTCGTGCACTTGCACTAGCTTCCAGATCTCTGCCTTTTTGGTTCCTCTGAGTTTCCGTGTGTTCTAGGAACCCATATGAGACTGGGTCCTCAGGGTCTCGCCCAAAACTGGGGTTCAGTGCAGTTGGACCTGGATTTCAGTGCTGTTGTGAGATTCTGTTTTCCTCCTGCTAGAGAAAGCCAGTGGCACAATCAGCAGTCAGCGCTCTGTGTGCGCACTTTCGCAGACCCACAGAGCTCTGTCTTTCACGGCTCCCTTAAGTTTCCATGCACTCCTTCCTTTTCACAACAGTCCAGACTCCCCCATATGAGTCTCACCAGGTGCTGGGGTTCAGTGCAGTTGGGATTTTCCATCTCCCTCCTGCTTTAGGAAGCCAGCCAGAGCCCCTCTGTACGAGCATTTCTCAGTACCTCAGGTTTTTATAGCTCCTCTGAGTCTTCGTGAGTCCCTCTCTTTGCTTCTAGTTGTAGAATTTTCACTCAGCCAGTTTTCCTGTGGTTCTGGATGGTGTCTATTCTGTCTTTTAGTTATAGTTTTGAAATTGTGTGAGGCAGCAGCTTAGGTGTTCACTTATGCTGCCATCTTGGTTTCTCTAACAACATTATTTGGAGTTGTAACCCTGGAGTTGTAACCCTGGAGAAGACTATGCCCTGAGGACCCAAGAGGTTCCAGGCAAGGTACACCGAGTTGGTGAGCACAGCGTGGCATTGTGTGCACTAGACACTGTGTACCCAGCCCTGTGGAGCTCATCGGCGAGGACCCCTTCACCACCTGTGTGTCCCACTCCATGGAAGTCGTAGAAGAGGATCCATTATTTGTGCCATGTCCCCGGTGGCATATTTTCACCAGACCTCCAGACGTCCCAGAAGGGTGAAAGGAGGAACCCCTGTACCATAAATCACATTTCAAACTCCCCACTGAGTCTCCTGACCTTGGCCTCACCAGAACCAAACAGAGACATTTGAATTCTCCTCCCTTCCTGACCTTTGTTACCTTCCTTCTACTTCATTTAAAAAGGCGGGGATCTACCTAAATGTCTGATAAAAGAGAGAAGATAAGCATATACACCCCAGTGATAAACAATCAACTAGAGATAAACCCAAAGCTTATTAGGAAAGGCAGGAGGCTCACAGAGCCAAGTTTTGAAACTTTCCCAAACAACTCCAAGCTCACAGTGTGTGTAGGGAACTGGCCTGGAAAAGTTAGGAGCGAAAGAATGGAGAGCTCCTGTGCTCATCATTTGACAACAGCAACCGGAAAACAGACCTGCTGTCGGTGAGGCTGGGAGCTCTAGTCCAAAGGTTCTTACAAGGATGAGTCACCAAGTAGAAAGGGCCAAATAAGTAAACACAGAAGGCAAAGGTAGCAACTTTCCAGGACAAGGGGACATGTAACCTCCTACCTCAGTCATCTACTCTAGATACCTCAGGGCTGGGGCCTGAAAGGGAGCATGATAGAAGGAACTAAAACTCGGTAGTCTCCCACAAACACCAAAATAAATAAACATAAAAAATTAAAAAGAAACCAGTGAGAGTTTTGTAAAGCTGGCAAAGCTATAGTGGTGCAAAGCATTTTTAACTTCTATCAAAGCGATGCTAGACAAAAACTAAAATAGATGTTGGAGGTCACCGACCAGTCTTGGCTATGAACAGGCTTTTTAAGACTTTCTAGTAACCTTCACTCTCTCCTAACTGCCCGCCCATCCCTCCGGGCTGGTCTGTCCAGAATGGGGGCCAGGGCAAAGGCTGATGGGGATTCATGACAAGGATCCCACTGCTGACCTCTGGGCTTCAGGAACAGCAGAGGCAGGCCAGCCCATGGCAGCTGGAGGACACATGAGTGGGTCTAATGTCAACAGGGCAACCAGGGACTGAGGGGTTCCTAGGATATAGGACTTCATCTTAAGACTGAAAAATCCCAAGTGGGTGAAGTAGAATTGGTCACAGTAGCAGGAATAAAACCAGGATGGTCTGCAGCATAAACACTTGCCGCTCACTGCACAGAATCCATATTCTCCTCCTGTTCCCAATAATACTCCAAACTTCTTCTGGAAGCTGTACCTCCCTTGAGTGTCTCCTGCCTCCCATCCTCAACCCCACTCCGGTTCCAGGGCTCACCCTAGCAGCCGGAAGCTGAAGAGTTCCATTGGTTATGGAAGGGCACAACACTCAGACTCAAATGAGCCATCATAGAAATGCAAAACTAGACCACAGTGAGGCATTGCTTCATACCCACTAGCATGGCTATAATAGGATTGACAGACCAGGACAGGTCAGCAAGGATGCACAGATTTCAGAGCCCTCGTACACTGCTGGTGGAGATTGAAAGGGTGTAGCTGCTGTGGGAGAGAGCTTGGCATTTCCTTCAAAGTTAAATGTTGAGCATATAAGCATAACTAATGAACATAGACACTGGGGGGTTGGGATATGCCTGGGAGGGAGGGGGGGCAATGGGGAGATATATATAAAAAATTTAATAAAAATTAAAAAAAAAAAGTTAAATGTTGAGTCACCATGTAACTCAGGAATTCCACTCCGAGGTATTCACCCAAGAGAATGGAAACATATGCCCATGTGTGTTGATAGAAGCAGGTACATGTGTGTTCATAGAAGCATGATTCCTAACAGCCAAAAGCTGGAAATAACTCAAATGTCTATCAACAGATGACTGGCTACACACAACGTGGCCTCTCTATATAATGGAATAGTGTTTAGTGATAACAAGGAATGAATTGCTGGTATAAGCTACAATGTAGGTGAACTTTGAAGACATTATGCTAATGAAAAAGCCAGAGACAAAAGGCTACACATTATATGATCCATTCATATGATATGTCCAGATCAGCCAGGAACTGGTGAGAGAGGAGGCGGAGAAGATTGGGGCTGATGGCTGAGGTAGGGTGAGGTTTCGTTTGGAGCTTATGAAAATGTTCTGAGATCAACTGTGGTAACAGGTGTACAAGTCTGTAAATGTACTGAAAATCATTAACTGTACATGTTAAATGGATATATTTCATGGTATGTGAATGTATCTATCTATCTATCTATCTATCTATAATATTTTATTGATTTCAGAGAGGAAGAGGGAGAGAGAGAGATAGAAAGATCAATGATGAGAATCACTGATTGGCTGCCTCCTGCACATCCCCTACTGGGGATTGAGCCTGCAACTGGGCATGTATCTTTGGCTGGAATTGAACCCAGAACCCTTTAGTCCACAGGCCAACACTCCATCCACTGAACCAAACCAGCTAGGGCTGAATGTATTTTAATAAGACTGTTATTAAAAAACCCTCATGACCTGGCCCTGGCCTGGTGACTTAGCTGGTTGGAGCATTGTCCTGTCCACCAATTCCCTGTGTGTACACCTAGGCTGCAGGTTCAATTCTAAGTTGGGGAGCCGACCTGTCCTGGTCTGTCAATCCTATTATAGCCGTGCTAGCGGGTGTGAAGCAGTGCCTCTCTTTCACTCCTTCCCCTCCTTTCTCTCTTAAAAAAAAAAATTTTTTTTTAAATCAATGAATAGCTCCTCAGGTGAGGATTAAAAAATAATCCTCATCCCCATCAGCACACAGCACTCCCCTGGTCCTGTGATTGGTCAGTGGGTATCACGTGGCTCAGCCTGGATGGGCATAGCTAGGACACCAATGCTCTCTCTTCTGGTTGGCTGGGCGCTGAGAGGATATGAAACTTGATACCACAGAAACCAAAGAAGGACAGCTAAGAGCTGTTGGGCTTACTGCAAGGACAATGCAACTGGTACAAAGGAATTCTGGATTCAGCTATGTCTGAACTCCTTAAACTGTTTGGTTAGGGACCGAATGAGCTTCCCTTCTGCCATAAGCTAGTTTGATGGGGGCAAGGGCAGGGGGAGGGGAGAGGGAGTTCTTAACACTGGTGGGAGATGAGGATCTAACACCCAGAGCCTGTAATCTCGGCCTCTACATTATACTGAACAAAGGTCTTCCCAAACACCCGTAGAAAAGGCTGCACATCCACCCATTTTATGGATATACCCTTGTTTATGTGTCTATTTCCAACAAACATCACCCCGTGCCCTGCATTTGTTGCTGGTGATGAAAATATTATGAATCAAGTTTATATACTCCTCCCTATTCCGAATTATTTCCTTAGGACATATGGGGTCAATATGTACAGAATAAGATAGTAATAAATCTTACAATAACGGCCCTCTATGAGTCATGTCTCTCTTTAGACAGCCCTGAGAGGTACCCTCCTGTACTGAGGCTGGGTTGGCCATTGACCTCGGCAGATGCACATTCTTCTTTGTTTCTTTTTACAACTCCCTGCAGCCATTAAAACAGGGCCAGACTTGGACCACAAGCCATAGTTTGCTGATTTCAGTTTTAAATCACTGTCAAAGCTGAATATTTGGGCACCAAGAATAGATGTGGTGGGGCCACCTAGGGAGGCCCGCCTGACCTTTCTGGCTTGGGGAAGCCATGCTGTACCTACCTGGTTACAGCATCACCAACATTCCAAGAAATTGGACAGTTTTGTTATAACCTCTGTAAGGTGCTGGAAAACTATGACCCACAGGCTAAATCCGACCCACTGCTTGTTTTTGTTAATAAAAGTTTTATTGGCACACACTACCCCCACTCATTTACGTATCATGTATATGGTGGCTTTCAAGCTATAATGGCAGAGTTGAATATTTGCAACAGAGACTGGCCACAAAGCCAAACACAGACGACCATCTGGCCCCTTACAGGAAAAGCTGCCAACCACTGGATTAGAATGCCAGATAGGCTTGGGTTGAATCCTGACTCTATTCTTATGACCTTGGACAACTTAGATTTTGGAAGCCTCCCACCCCAGCTCATTTAGTTATTCTGAGGATTTACTGCACTTCATCAAATCCAAGAGGCATTTCATCTTCACATCTGACGTTTCTGAGACTGGAACGCACCTTGAAGGCCACAGTTGAGGGTCTTTCTGCTTCTAAGCGGCCCATAAAAATAACAGGGCCTCTCATGGCATCTTAGATGCAATAAAATGCAATAAATGAGATACTATAGACAAAGAGTTTAACATACACAGGGCACACCACGAGCCCTCGGGATAGCTTAGCTGCTTTTCAGTTCTTAGATCCCATGAATTGTGCATCTCAGCGCTCACCCATCACTCTACAAAGCAGGCATCCAACAAGTCACTTATTCAAGTTTTAAGTTATCTGTTCCCAGAATCAGATAACTCTCGCTAAAGTGAGATGAGTTTCCTGTCATGGCAGGAGGGACACAAATGCAGGCAGCCATCATTCAACTTGTAGGCAGAGCTAAAAGGCAACATGAGAAACTGCTAAATGCGGTCCATAGACAGCATTTCTGACCCAGTTTCCTGGAAAGGTATGTAGCAAGACTTTGAAGCATTTAATGAGAGAAGCATTTAAGAACAGGAAGGAGGCAGTAATGGTACCAGGTGTCCAGCATCTTACCTCATCTCCGTATCGTCGATAACTCACTTCGTACAGCACAATTAGACCGTTTGGTTCCTTTGGCTCCTGCCACATCAAATGAACGATGTTGTTCTCGAAGATTTCATGGGTCACGGGGCCAACAATGTCATCTGCCTTGGCTGTAAAGGGCAGTAGTTAGAGGCAAGGACCTGAACCCTGGATGGAATCCCACCTCCACCACTTAACCAGCTGTTGATTTCGAGCTGATTACCTAACTTTCCTACATTCCATTTCCCTCGTTGAATGAACATGTCAAACTTACCTCAGAGATTTTCACATATCTGTCTGTCTGCCATTAGTTCTATTACTCTGGAGAACCCAGACTAATTCTAGAAGCCTCAATACCACGTGTGTGTGTGTGTGTGTGTGTGTGTGTTTCTTAATTTTTTTTCTTATGGCTTGTATTTTCTAATGTTGATATAATGGCTCTGCATGACTAGTATAACTGAAAATAAGAAAGGCAACATGGATGGACTTTGTGGGTAGTAAGTTAAGAAATAGGTCAGACAGAAAGACAAGTACTGACTAAAAAAGTAGAACTCCCAGAATCAGGGAGTAGACTGGTGGCTACCAGTGCTGGGGAAAGGGAAGTGGGGAGATGTTGATCAAAGGGTAGGAGGAATAATTCCTAGGTATCTGATATACAGCATGGTGACTATAGTCAAACATATTGTACTGTGTGCTTAAATGTTCACCACAAAAAAGATCTGGTAATCTGTGCTATGATGAAGGTGTTAGCTGATGTCATGGGGTAGATGCAGTGTAACCACAGTGCACATAGAACGGGATCAAATTACCACCTTGTCTATTGTGTTACAGGAACTTACATGATGTTATATGTCAATTGATTCTCAATAAAGCTGGGAAAAGCTAAAATTAATAAAAAGTTGTAAGGGTGGATCAGTTAAAGAGGTAGGGCCCCTTGTGGGTCGGCGTGTGTATCCTGGCCCATGATGTGCCTTCCCACCTTCAGGCATGGTCCTGGCGCTGATGTAGGCCGCCACGCTGCACCTTTCCTCAGGGAAGTCTTGGTTGCAAGCCTGCAGCTCGATGCGGTAGCCAGTGAAGTGGCGCAGGCCAGAGATGACCAGCGACTCCTTGTTTACCACTTTCTCGAAGGGCCGGTGCTCCTCCAAGCTTGTGGGCACGATGGTTGAGGAGGCATTGGGAAAACCCAGAGCTGTGGGCACAGCCGTCGTCACAGTCCCCTCATCACCAAGGGCCCTACGTTTTCTCGATGGCCTGTCATGACATCAGGACACAAGGGTCATGCAATCGCCATCTTTATATAAATGTTGCTGGAGACTAAAAGGCTTACAATAAAAGATTGGAGCAGGGGGATGTGAGGGAGCAAGTGAATTAAAATGCAAATTGCCAGGAATTACAACACAGAACCACTTTCAAGATGCCCTTCGAAGCCTCAGAAGGATGGGGACAGGCCCATGGAACAGGGCGGGGGTGGGGGCAGGGCCATTGCTGTTGACATTCCAGGATGTTGCCCTCAACCTGCTCGATTTCAGGTTTTCATTTTGCAGAGTAACAGACCACCCAGGGTCAGTGTTAAAAATAAGATGCCAAAAGTCTGTAAGAATCAAGCATTTCAGGAAGCCTTGCTAAATGTCATTTGCCCTATAGCCCGAGCTACGAGCTGACACCATTTGTTTAAAAAGGAGAAACAGATCTTCTAATTTTTATGACTCAAGCCTTGAGTTTGACATCGTTGGCACCTGCATAATTTGAGTGATTCAACTTCCAATATTGGTAAAAGAATCTTGTGCCATTCAGGCTGGAACAGATAACTAAAACAACAAAAAAGTGTGCAATTGACACACTTTTTTCCCCTTAAAAAGGTATTCAAATTACTCATCATTCCACTGCCTATTGCTTCCTGTGGGCAATTTTTTCTCCTAGAAATATTATGTATGACTATGATGAGGATCAAGCTAGTTTTATAATCCTCTTCACTTGCATTAGAAGCATTTATCAAATATTTTTCTTAAGCCCGACTGGCATGGCTCAGTGATTGAGCATAGACCTAGGAACCAAGAGGTCATGATTTGATTCCTGGTCAAGGGCACATGCCTGGTTTGTGGGCTGAATCCCCAGTGGGGGGCTTGCAGGAGGCAGCCAATCCATTATTCTCTCTCATCATGGATGTTTCCATTTCTCTCTCCCTCTCCCTTCCTGTCTGAAATCAATAAAAACATATTTAAAAAAAACAACATACTAAGTAGAGCCTTAGCTGGTTTGGCTCAATGGATATAGAGCATTGGCCTGCAGACTGAAGGATCCCAGGTTCGATTCTGATCAAGGGCACATGCATGGGTTGTGGCTCGATTCCCAGTAGGGGGCATGCAGGAGGCAGCCAATCAGTGATTTTTCTCTCATCATCGATGTTTAAATCTCTTCCTCCCTCTCCCTTCCTCTCTGAAATCAATAAAAGCATTTTTTTAAAAAAGACATACTAACAAGAACAGAATTTACGTTTTTTTCTTTTCCAATGTGAAACAAGGTTTTTTTCTCATTACAAAAGTAGCACATGCTCATTGCAGAAAAGTTGGAAAATGAAAATATTCCAATTTATCCAATGCATATGCCATACTTTACTTAATAATCCTCATATATTTTTAAAATGAGTGTTTTTCCAATACTCCTTTGGTATGATAAATATTGTTTTGACCATTGCTCATTGTCTCATTAGATCCTAAAGTAGATTCCTCGAAGAGAAATCACTAGGTTATGCTTTTTTTTTAAATAAATCTTTATTGTTCAGATTATTACATTTGTTCCTTTTTTTCTCCCATAGCTCCCATCCACCTGCCTCCTACTCTTTCCTCTGCCCTTACCTCCCCCCACATTGTCCTCATCCATAGGTGTATGATTTTTGTCCAGTCTCTCCCTGCACTCTCTTAATTCTTTTCCCCCTGAGAATTAGCAGTCCACTCCCATTCTCCTATGCCCCTGATTCTATTATATTCACCAGTTTATTTTGTTCATCAGATTTTTAATTCACTTGGTTTTTAGATTCACTTCTTGGTAGATATGTATTTGTTGTTCATAATTTTTATCTTTACCTTTTTCTTCTTCTTCCTCTTCTTAAAGAGTACCTTTCAGCATTTCATATAATACTGGTTTGGAGTTGATGAACTCCTTTAGCTTTTTCTTCTCTGTGAAGCTCTTTATCTGCCCTTCAATTCTGAATGATAGCTTTGCTGGATAGAGTATTCTTGGTTGTAGGTTCTTGCTATTCATCATGTTGAATATTTCTTGCCACTCCCGTCTGGCCTGCATCATTTCTGTTGAGAAATCAGCTGACAGTCGTATGGATGCTTCCTTGTAGGTAATGAGCTGTTTTTCTCTTGCTGCTTTTAATATTCTCTCTTTGTCTTTTGCTCTTGGTATTTTAATTATGATGTGTCTTGGTGTGGTCCTCTTTGGATTCCTTTCATTTGGGGTTCTGTGTGCTTCCTGGACTTGTAAGTCTATTTCTTTTACCAGATGTGGGAAGTTTTCAGTCATTATATCTTGAAATAGGTTTTCAGTATCTTGCTCTCTCTCTTCTTCTGGCACCCCCACAATTCTGATGTTGGTACGCTTGAAGCTGTCCCAGAGGCTCCTTACATTATCTTCACATTTTTGGATTCTTTTCTCTTCTTGCTTTTCCAGTTGAATGTTTTCTGCTTCTTTATATTTCAAATTTTTGATTGATTCTTGCCATCCTCTAGTCTGCTGTTATGTTTCTGTATAATATTTTTTATTTCAGTCAGTGTCTCTAGTATGTCCTTTTTCATCTCCTCTTGGGTCTCACTAAATTTATGCAACTTTTCTAGCATATTCTTGAAAAACCTTGTAAGCGTGGTTTTGAACTCTATAACCAGTCGTTTTTTCCCCTCCATTTCTTTTGTTTGTAATCCCTTCCCTTGTCTCGGCATTTTCACTATGCCGGGAGAACTTCTGTGTTGGATTCAGGCTTATGATACCAGACTTGCAAAACCGCAGAAGCCTCTCTGTTGAACTTGGGATGGGTGGAGTCTCAGGGCTTAAGGGACCGCCTTGCCTTCCAGTCGGCCCCACCCTCCATGGCCCCTGAGTCTCACATGACTGGGTAGTCCCTGGAGCAGTCCCTGTGCATGAGCGCACACACGCTCTCTCGCAGTGCCTCTAGACTGCTGCCCCTCCAGCTCCCCTGCGAACCAGGACCACACGAGACTAGGTCCCCAGGGTTTCACCCAAAACAGGGGCTTAGTGGAGTCAGAAGTGGCACAGTTGGGAGGGTCTGTCTCCCACCCACTCGCGAAAGCCAACAGCACAATTAGCAATCTGTCCTGTGCGCAGTGCCGGGCGCGCTACCAGGCCTTTGATCTTTTGCGACTCCCCTAAATTTCCGTGCACTTCTCCCTTTCACAGTCCAAACTCCCCCCGTATGAGTTTCGGCTGGATCTGGGGTTTAGTGTTGGAAGATAAGGGGTTCAATGCCTTTGAGAGTCTCTGTTTCCCTCCTGCCAGAGAAAACCAGCCAGGTACTCCGACACCCGCTCTCTCCTCGCTCGCGTCTCCGTACCTCAGCTTTTTGCAGCTCCTCTGGGTCTCTGTGAGCCCCTCTTTTTCCCTCTAGTTGTAGAATTTTCACTCCGCCAGCTTTCCTATGGTTCTGGATGATGTCCGTTCTGTCTTTTAGTTATAGTTTTGAAATTGTGCGAGGCAGCAGTGTAGGTGTTTACCTATGCCGCCATCTTGGGTTTTCCTCTATAATTTCTTTTTAATTCAGTCAGTGTATGTTTAATTTATAGTTGATCCTTTTTCATCTCTAGTTGATCCTTTTCCATCTCCTCTTGGGTCTTGCTAAATTTATGTCTTTTCCAGAAAATTCTTGAAAAACCTTATAACTGTGGTTATGAACTCTATATCCTGTCGTTTTCCTCCATTTCTTTCATTTGTGATCTGTTCCTTTGTCTCCGCATATTTCACTGCTTCCCTGAGTTGGTAGAGTAGCTCTGTGTGCTAGGTGTCTTATATGGCCCAGTAGCTCCGCCTCCCCAGTTACCTCAGGTGGACTCTCTTGGTGCACCCCTTTGTGGACTGTGTGTACAGCCTTGCTGTAGTTAAGTCTTGATTGTTGTTGGTATCACTAGAGGGAACTGACCTCCAAGCCAACTGGTTGTGAGGATCAGCTGTGTCTAAATAGGGAGAATTTCTCTGCTGGAGTCAGCCTTATGATACAAGACTTGCAAAATTGCAAAAGCCTCTCTTTTCAGCTTGGATGGGGCAGAGTCTCAGGGTTGAGCAGAGATAGCCTTGGCTGCCCATCAGCTCTGCCCTACATGGCCCCTGGGTCTCAGTGTCCTTTGGTAATCCGCAGCAGCCCTCTCTGTGTGCATGCATGTGCCTCCAGACCTCTGCCTCTCCAGCTCCCCTGAGTTTCCATGCACTCCGGGGACCTGTATGAGTCTGGGTTCCCTGCGTCTTGCCCGAAAGTGGGGTTCAGTGCAGTTGGAAGTAGATTTCTGTGCAGGTGGGAGGTTCTGTCTTCCTCCCGCTAGAGAAAGCCAGCAGCACAATCAGCAGTCAGCCCTCTGCGTGAACCCTTGTGCACCTCCAGACATTTGCCTTTTCGTGGCTCCCCCAGTTTCCATCCACTTCCCCTTTTCACAACAGTCCAGACTCCTGCCATATGAGCCTCGCCTGGAACTGGGGTTCAGTGCAGTTGGAACTGGGGTTCCGTGCAGTCGGGAGTTTCCGTGTCCCTCCCATTAGAGGAAGCCAGCCAGGCACTCTGCTGCCCATCATCTCTAAGTGTGCGTGTCTGTACCTTAGCTTTTTGCAGCTCTTCTGAGTCTCCATGAGCCCCTCTCTTTCCTTCTAGTCATAGAATTTCCACTCAGCCAGCTTTCCTGTGGTTCTGGATGATGTCTGTTCTATCTTTTAGCTGTAGTTTTGAAACTGTTGTGTGAGGCAGCAGTTTAGGTGTTCACCTATGTTGCCATCTTGGTTTCTCCTAGGTTATGCTTCTTAATACATTAGGCTAAGTTTCTCTAGATTGAATTGTGGTCTCACCAGTGGCCCATGCAAGCATAATGTCAGCTTGGGTACTGGTTTCATTAGGTAACACTGATGTTCGTGGGGTTTCCTTTTCCTTTGTTTTTCAGGTTTTCAACCTGAGGGATTTTTTGAAGAATCCTTCTATCGCTTTATTTGGATCTCTTTGTACTGCTGAGTGAGAACTTTTCTTTCCTTTATTGCTTCTTTTGTGTTTCTCTAGGAAACTGTCCACCTTATCTTATTTTTCCACATCCTCCCTCCTATGTTGTTCATTTACTGAAGAAATTAATCCTTTACAAATCATGTTGCATAATTCATTCTTGTTTGCCAGCTAACTTTTTCTAAATGACCTGAAATAGTCTTTCCCATTTATCTGTAAAGTTTTTTTTTTAATCTCAGCCAGTTTTTAAATTTTCTGCTTTATAGGTAATTGTGTATGGGGTTACTTAGATTTTATGGCAATTATGAGAGATCTTTCCCCTTGTTTTGTATAATAATTATTGCTAGTACAGCCACAGGCTTTAGTTTACTCATATTGTCCCTACTTTCCCATACTCTGGTGCTAAGGGTTGCATAGTTGATTTCCTCGGATTTTCAAGGAACACACCAGTAAAGAGGTCAGCACCCTTTTATCATAAATGCTAGAGAGTGAATATTTTGGGCTTTGTGGGACATGTGGCTTTTATCATAACTACTCAACTTTCCAATGGCTTTCAAGCCACTGTAGCTGGAAAGCAGTCATGGACACAATGGAAATGAATGGGTGTGGCTACATTCCAAATAAAACTTCTTCAACACACGGTAGCTGGGTCACGGGCCAGCGTTTGTCCAGCCATACAGAATAGCTGCAAATATCAATGATTTTATTTCCCATAATTCCTTCATTTACATTCTAATTTCTGTTTTGTATCTATCTGCACTAGCCAGATACCCAGAGAAATGTTAGTTAGTAATCATGACACTGGACACCTCCTAATTCTAATAGGAATAGTTTTAAGAATGATGTTAGCTTCGTTATTGGTTTCATCTAGGTAATATTTATCTCGTTGCCCTCCCTCCCCTAAATTAGAATATTTTTAACATTATCTAATGAATTATATGATTTTCCTTACTGGTCCTCTTGGAATTAGATTATATTGTCATTATCTCCAGATCTTAAATCACCCTTGCACTTCTGAGATCAACAATATTGCCAACATAGTGTTTTATTTAGGACATTTGGACCTAAAATCCCTTATTAGCTGGTCCTGGGGTTTTCTTTCAATGTAGCATCTTTGTCAGGTTCTGCTAAGAGGTATTATGTTAGTTTCAGAAAATAAACAGGATAGGTTTCCACAGATTTCTCTGCTCTGGAAAAGCTTTCATATTTTATAGAAAATTGCTGCTCTTTCAAAATCTCAAAGAACTTCTCTATAACAGTCTCTGGGACCAGGGGCCCCTCTTTTTTTAACCTTGACACCTTTTCTTAGTCTTTTTCAGAGTTATTAGAATATTTAATTTTTCTACATCTTGAACCAATTCAGATGAGTTAAAATTTCCCACCTCGAAAGTTTCAAATTTCTAACACAGGATTGTCAATGCAATGCAACATATTAAAATCTTCCTTAGATTCTAGTTTTATGGCTCCTTCTTTGCTTCTAATTATTTTGTGTTTTTCCCTTTGATTTTATTTACAAGTTTAGCCATATTGATTTCCCCTCCCTCCCTAAAATATTTATATTTTTACATTTTTATTGTGTATTTAAACTCTGAAACAATGTATGCCTGCTAATGGGCCTCAAAGCTCAGCTTTGCAATATTCTACAAGTTAAGGTATGTGTTTTGCATTTCCATTATTTTTCAAACAGACTTTAGTGAAAGTTTCTATTTCTGCTTTTACCTAATAGATATCTAAGTAACTGACTTTTTTGAGAGAGAGAGAGAAGAACAGAAAGGGGGAGAGAGAATCGTTGATGTAAAAGAGAAACATCGAACCAGTACAGGACCAGCCGAGGGGTCAAATCCGCAATCAGTTATGTGCCCTGACCAGGAATTGAAACTGTGACCCTTCTATGCATGGGACGATGCTCCAACCAACTGAGCCATACCAACCAGAGCTAAATAGTTGACTTTTAATTACCAGGAAGTAGACATACCTGTTCAAACTTTTAGTTTTTTGTGACTGTACTGTCATCACAAGATGTGTGGCCAGGAAACAAACCCTAGTTTAGGTTTACTCTCTATGATTTTCATTGTGGTCTTTTTGTTTGAAAAGACCAATGGTTTCCTCAGATGGAAACCAAGGATATATTCATCTTACCAAGATTCAAACATTTCTGTATAATCACAAGTGGGCCTTGAAAATAGTGCCAAGACGCTGAGGCCTCATGAATAATTAGGGAATTGATATCTCAACAACTGAGGACATAAAATGATCTCGTTAAAGAGTCAAAATATGTATATGCCCAAAAGTCCAGAAATTGGTCATGAAAGGCCTCTATGATCAACACAGCATTTTATTACCCACAGGCTCACACTGGACCTGGTTCTCAGGGTGATTCTGCCCACTGTCCCTGAACCAGGGGACACTGGCCCATCTGGAGGCAATTTTGGTTATCACTATTTGGGGGAAGGGTTGCACTACTGGCATTTAGTGAATGGAGACCAGGGTGGTGCCTACAACTGAGAACAATCTGGCCGCCCCAAATGCCAACAGAGCTGCGATCCAGAAACCCTGGTCTGGCCCACTGCCTCAAAATTCTAAACCTTTCTTTTCTGTAAGATTATATTCCAAGTTTCCACTAGAGGGAAGATTGGGGCCACACAGATGCTTGAACATAAACAAACACACACACACACACACACACACACACACACACACACCACTCTGCTTAAAGAATAAAATCACCAGGGTGAAGTGGATCAAAAGGTACAAACTTCCAGTTATAAATAGTATCTGGGGTGTAAAGGTACAAAATGGTGACCATAGTTAATAAAGCTGTACTGCATATTTGTAAGTTAAGAGCGTAGATCTTAAAAGTTCTCATCAGCCCTAGCTGGTTTGGCTTAGTGGCTGGAGAGTCGGCCTGTGGACTGAAGGGTCCCAGGTTCAATACCGGCCAAGGGCACATGCCTGGATTGCAGGCTTGACCCCAGTACAGAGCATGTAGAAGGCAGCCAATCAATGATTTTCTCTCATCATTGATGTTTCTATCTAAAAAAAAAAGTTCTCATAAGCACTTTTGTGACTAAAGAAATATATGAGTATGTGAGATGTTCAATAGACGTATTGTGATTACCATTTTGCAATAAATATAAATAGCAAGTCATTATGTTGTACACCTGAACTACTAGAATGTTGTATGTCAGTTATATCTCAATAAAATAAATTAAAAATCCCACCGCATGGCCCCAACCTGCCTTTAGTCTTGCCCCCAATTCCTCCCAAGAACCCTTAATTCGTCCCACCAGTTTGCCTTCCCTTCCTGTTCCATCTGCCCACTCTCACCTCCAGGACAACACTGCATCTAAAAGAACAAAGGAAGTTCATTCAAAGGGAAGTGTGCCTTCCTGTCTTCAATGAAATTCAGTGACATGACACACCTGGTTCGTACCTATCGTCTCACACCCGTCACCCCTAATAAAATGTTCTGTTTCCAACCCTCGCTGGTTTGGCTCAGTGGATGGAGCATCAGCCCATGGACTGAAGGGTCCCAGATTTGATTCCCATTAAGAGCACAGACCTTGGTTGTAGGCTCAATCCCCAGTCTTGGTTGGGGCTCACATGGGAAGCAACCAATCGATGTCTCTCTCACATCAGTGTTTCTCTCTCTCAATCTCTCCCCCCTCCCTTTCACTCTCTCTAAAAACCAATGGGAAAATATCCTCGGGTGAGGATTAAAGAAGTAATAAAAAAATGTTCTGTTTCCAAGTCAGTCCTCTCTGCTACCTGCCACACATGGTTTAGACTTGGACATCAGGCTCCGCTCTGTATAAACAGAGAATAAATGTTCAGTGAGTGGATGTGGGGGGCGAGGGGGGGTTAGAGGAGGGAGGAAGGGATATGTGGCATCTGGGAGGTGCCCAGAAAGAACCCCCTTGATCCTAAGTTTTAGTAAGTGTGTTAGTAATGATTTTCCCCCACATTTTTGCCCGGATCCCATTTCAGGGTGAAGATGTTTAAGGTGTGAACTGGTAAGTGCCCAGTCTTGGCAGAGTGGCCCTTCGCATGCATCAAGCCACAGAAGCCCCGGGGTCGTGGAGGTGGCACAGCATGCTCTCTGCTCTGCCTACTCAACGGACCCGGCGCTGAGTGGCCACCAGGGGCCACCTGGACGTCCCATGGGTGAGTCGTACCTACTGTCCTCAGCACCGGGGCCTGAAGAGGTTTTTCTGTGAAAACAAAACCAACCACTTTGAGTACAGATAGAACTTCTTCGGACAGACCTCTTGCTTCTAACACCCTGGAAGCCACATTCTGTCTGAGCAGCCCCAAGGTGCCTGCCTCTGGGCCACTTTCCCATCACCTGAACCACATCTTCCCCTGCAGACATGAAGCACTCAGAACAAGGGGATAGCGGTGGGGGGGGGAATCAGAGAAAAACCTCCGGGCCTTGGCATTCTGAGGTCCCCCTTGGATGCCACTTCCCTGAGTCTGGCAGTGTTCCATTTTCAGTGGGCAGGATAGCAGCTGCCTCAATGCTGAGGGCAATGTAATGCCCTTTTGGACTCAGGGTCATAGGAGGGAAATGCAAGAAAACAAAAAGGAAGAAGTGTCACGTGCTGGTGGGTCTGAGGAAACATCTAGCCTCCTGGATGAGGAGTGAGGTGGGGGTTCAAAGAGACACATTTCAGAAGCTTGTTTTATCCCAAGGCAAGCCTTTTGTGGTGTGGACCCACTATGGAAATGGCCAATTGTATCAGACATTCTGGGCAGCTGGCTGCTGAAGTCATTCAGGGTGAAGTGAGGTCAAGGGTAAAAAGGTGGGAGGTGCATTGCACATTTGCTGGAGGAACTTGGGGCAAGCCCTCATCAGCTCAGAAACACAGGCTTTGGACCCATGTTGGGGAGGGGCACCTGCTTCAGGGGGTGACTGTGAAGACTAATGAACTAAGAGGATGCAGACAGTGCTACAGGCCGCAAGGGGGAGAGGTGGGGATGCTGCTCATCATCCCACACCTCACAGGATGGACCCTCCACAAAGAATGATCTGGTTCAAATGTCGAAAGTGCCAAAAGGGAGACTCCCTGTATGACTCAGGGCATCTCATAATCCTAAAAGATGGGCACTTACAATCTCCATTCTAAAGACGAGTAAACTGGGGCGTTGAGAGAGGTCTGCTTGCAGAGAAGTCAAGATGATGAAAAGCCTACATCTTCCTCTCGATAGATCAAATGTATATCAGCAAATCTCTCCGTGTACTAACAGAAAATACAACATACTTAAACAGAAGTCTCTGGGTCTGAAGATGCTGTGCAAAGTCCAAGAAGAATAAGAAGCTGACAGAACTTAAAAAGAGAGAATGCTCTGAGCTTGAGACTTGGTGATAATCAGGTCTGGCTGGCAGACATTTCTCAGGATTGGCATCAGTAACCTACAAAGTTTGTTTCAGAACTCGGATGGGCATGGGAAGCTGGGTAAAAGAGCTCTGGAGTTGTTGGAAGGCAAAGGATGGGCTTTTTAAACACCCTCCCCATATCCCATTGATGAATATTTGCTCTTCTTAGTAAGTTCCTATTGAAATCACAAGATCTCTTTCTCCACCCAGGGGAAAGGCTCAGTGTGCATTCTCGGGGTCCCCACTTCATCTTACCCCTAGGTCACAAACCCTAACCCCGAGCCAGTGAAGCCCCTGACCTGGGGACGAAGACCACATTGTGCAGGTAATCTTCAAACGTCTTCCTGAACGAGGACTCCTCCAGTTCCTTCAGAATCTGAGAGTCAGTCTTAGGACAGGAGCAGCACTCGCCAGCAGCCTCATCATACTCGCTCTGGTTGTGCTTCTGGGAACCTTCCAACTCAGATGGCGGGGACCAGGTCCGGGAGGGCAGCTTCAACCCTACAGAAAGGCAGAGCAGGTGGACTCAAATCTACACACACACACACACACACACACACACACACACAGCAAAGAGGACCTGCTCAGAGCAGCTGGGCACACAGGACAGACCTCAGGGCTGAGGTCTCAGTTCAAGTTCTATCGTGAAAAGTCAGACCTTTCTCAGGGGTCAGCCAGTGACAGCATGTCAACATGTTCCAGACACTGTCCGATACCAGATCCCCATGGGACTGGATACTGTAAGATAACCAGGCTTGCTCCTGCCCCCCATGAAACTTCTAGTATACAGAGGCTTCAGAGAAGGGTAGGAATACACAATAAACTAATAAATAAATCTACCATGGCTCAGATGGCAGGGTCAAAAGAGGGGGTGGTCTCAGAGACAGTGACTGCTGAGCAGTTCTGAATGAAGTACAGGAATGAACCATCCACATACCTTTGTGTAAAGCAGCTCAGACTGAGCACAAAGCACTTGCAAAGGCTCGAACTAGGGATGTCCTTGGCATGTCAAAAAATACCAAGGACACAATGTAGCGTGAAGATGAGGTACAGATTAGAAAGGAACAGGGGACCCAAGTCACCACGGAACGAATGAATCAATCAAACAATCAATCAAGTGTATAACTAGACCGACCACAGGGCAGAGCAGAATTCTATCAGGAATTCTGAAGAGTGTGGCTTAAAAACCCAATGATTACACTAAGCCATCAAATTGTACAGCGCAAATAAAAGAATCTGCAGCTCATTCAGGAATCCAGGAGTGTGTTGGAGCAGAGGCTCTCACCAGGGGTGATCTGCACAACTGGACACTAGGCAAGGTCAGGAGCCATTTCTGGTTGTCAGGACTGGTGGTGGTGATGTGTGCATGTGGGGAGACTTCTGGCATCTAGAGGGCAGAGGGCAAGGATGTCTTAGAAAACACAGGACAGCCTCACCCTAGAGCAGTGGTCGGCAAACTGTGGCTTGTGAGCCATATGCGGCTCTTTGGCCCCTTGAATGTGGCTCTCCCACAAAACACCACAGCCTGGGCGAGTCTATTTTGAAGAAATGGCGTTAGAAGAAGTTTAAGTCTAAAAAAATTTGGCTCTCAAAAGAAATTTCTATCATTGTGTACTATTGATATTTGGCTCTGTTGACTAATGAGTTTGCCAACCACTGCCCTAGAGAAGAAACCGGCCCTAAAAAATCAATACTACTGAGGTATAGAATCCCTGGACTGAAGACATGAGGGAAGATTGGGAAGAAAATTTTAAAGTAAGCTTATAAAAGGGAATGAAAAAAACAAAACCACCTCTCATCGGAGCAGTCTTAACACAAAGCTGTTTTCTGTGTCTGGATCCCCGAGGTCCAATTACACAGCCACACTCTGGTACAACCTTGAGAATGTGCACTACTCTTTACGGGCAAAACTCAGGACAGCCCCTCCAACTTCCCTCTCCTGCCACCAGCCTTCCCTGCTGTGAGTGTCCGCTGAGTGAAGGAAGCTCTGCCCCCCTCCCCACTTCAATGCATCCCATAGACAAGCTTCAATCAAGTACTTCCTGTGAACGGTGAGTGTCTGCTCGGAAGCCCAAGTACTCACACAGCTTTAAAACCTGCAGGGGACTCTTAAAAAATGCTCTTATGTCTATTAATAGACATGGAATAACCTGGCTGGGTAACAGTTAGAGGGCTAGTCATGGCGCTATGGGCAGAAAAGAACTGGATTTCCTTAGTGACGGGGGATGTGGGGGATTCCTGACAATTTTTGGAGGGGAAGGGACTTTTGATCAGGTGCAGGCTGACACCTGTTCCCTTTCCAGCATGCACGCATGACACGTGGTGTCCCATGGTTTCTTGTGACTGTAAAGCAAAATGACACACCTAGGACAGTATGATGAATAGAGACCGCGAGCAGAGTGTGGGAGCCAGGGGCTGGGGGAGGGACTGGAGGAGTTCGTGTTGAATGGAAACAGTGTCAGTTTGGGAAGGTGAGATAGTTCTGGAGATGGAGGGTGGTGATGGCTGCTCAACAGTGTGAATGCAGTTAATACCACTGAACCAACACTTACCATGGTTAAGAGAGTACACTTTATGTCTATATTTTACTAATATATACTATATTTTACCACAATAAAAAGCCACACAGTCGATAAGACTGTACTTTATAATTTATATATGCTAAGAGAGTTAATAAATGTTCTAAATGTTCTCACCAAAAAGAAAAAAAATCACTGTGTGAGGTGATGGATGTTAACTAAGCAGATAGAAGGAGACCTTTCACAATGTGTGTGTGTGTATATATCAAATCAACACAACGTACACTTTATATATCATACAATTTAATTGTCAATTATACCTCAAAAAGCTAAAAAAAACCCTACTACTGGTATTAACAGGAAGCCACTATTGGTTATAGTTAGTATGTCCTATATAATACAAGAGTAATATGCAAATCAATGGAACTTTGGAATGACTAGTCGGTGGGGGGTAGGGCTGGTGGGGGACATGGCTGGTGAGCAGGAAGCACCAGGCCAGCTAAGGCATGTGCCAATGGACAGAGGGAGAGGATGGTGAAAGTGGGGCAGTGGCGATCAGTGGTGGAGGGGCAATGGGGCAAGGGGGGGTGACCAACAGCAGAGGGGCTATGGGAAGGGGCAAGCAACCAGTGCCATCTAGTCACCTCCTGCAGAGGGAAGTGGGCCTAAGCTGTTGATCGGACATCCCCTGAGGGCTCCTGGATTGCAAGAGGGCACAAGCTGGGCTGGGTAACCCCCACCTGCAAGTGCATGAATTTTTGTGCACTGGGTCTCTAGTGTATTTATATTGTGTTAGTAAGTTTATATATTTGTGCTTGCATTGGGTTTTTAAAATTATGGTAAAAAGAAGGCAGCTGGTGGCAAACTCAGTGATGGGCCCACAGCCCCATAGCAGATAGGAGGTTCAGTGAAGAGCCTGCCAAGAGCTCCTGCCCTCAGCCACACCTCACCAGCAGCCCAAGGTCAAAGGCTGAGGATATCACTATCCCCCCAAAAATCTAAAGAAAAATAAATACAAACAAAAAACAATTAAAGAAAAACATAAACTGTTTCTCCAGTTTGATAGGGTCTTTTAAAATCTGTTTTAAAAATAACCTTAAACTAAGTTATACAAACTGGTTTAAGGCTTCAAATATTTTTTTTCTGTAGATAGATGGAAGTCCATTAAATAAATAAGATTAAAAACTAAAAAGAAATCATCATCAGTATAAATGTCTAACAGAAAGTACAGGAAGAAATAGATCGTTGCTCTTATTACATGATAATGTGAATGTACTTAATGCCACTGCTATCTCGGGTCTTTCAAACATAAGGGTCTAAAGTTAACTTTGTCAACCACCTCTCAGCACGCTCAGCTACTTGTAGTCCAGCAGGGAAGCTCCTGTGGGTAACAGCAGCTTCCCCATTAGGACAGCGTTTGGGAAGGATGAGGAAGAGGGGAAGAAGACAGGAGGAAAGGAGGAGAAAATTCCAGAGGGAAGTGGTGCCAAGGTATGGGAAATACCTGGTTTTCACAGGAGACTTCAGAGTGTATACTTATGTTGTGATGTTTGGAAATGTGTCTGTGTGTTTCTGTCTAGGGAACAGTGTGTGTGTGTGTGTGTGTGTGTGTGTGTGTGTGTGCAAGTCTGCTTTTGTGCACACACTGAGAAACGGAAGAGGAGAGGTATTTCCCTAGAAGTGGAAGAGAGTGGATTGGATGCGTGTGAAACCTGCCACCCCCACACTCGGCCTGCACTCACCTTTGAGGCAATAATCCAACTCATACAGCTCGCTGTCTTCCGCCTGCCTCTCCCAGAAAACTAGATAATGTGTGATGTTGCCGTTGGGGTCAGAGGGAGGCTTCCACTTCAGGATAATCTGGGATGAAGAGTTAGAAACTGAGATGGGATCCAAGGGGACGGAAGGATCTGGAAAGGCGAAAGGAAACAGATCCACTGTGAGGAGGGTGCGAGCTGTAGGCTGGGTGTGAGGGGACCCACAGGTTAGATGAACTATGAAGGTGTTTGCTACAGTGCTATTTAATGTCAGAGAAAACTGGAGACATGTGGCATGCTCACCCAGGACAGTAGGTACATAACCACATTCCATCGTTACCACCAATCATGCACATCATGTGAGCATTCATCCATCCACTTATGCAGCGAACATTATAATATAACTATAATATATATTAAAGGCAAGACGTCTGACTCCCCCACAAATTCTTAAGTCACATAATATACTTACTGGTGGCATTTGTCTGGATATAGATGATATCGCTCTTGGCCCCATATGTGCGACGTTCATCAGAAAAGGTGACCAAGGTCTTCACAAAGATGGCATACTGAGTCCAGGGCTTGAGACCCCGCATCAGCCACCCAGGATGGTTCTGTGACTTAGGGTCATTGGACCTTAGAGGCGGATCAATGTCCACAACCGTCCAGCTATTGGATCCACATGCATCCTGCCCATCAAACTCCGTCACATTCCGATAAGGGCTTTTAAGGTGAAAGAGAAGACAGTTACCATTTTCAATGATCACTCTGAGGACCACAGAGATGCAACAAGGGGAAATTACACCCTAAAGGGTTGCATCCTCTTTACCAACAACCTTATGCACAAGGAAAAAATGACATAGAAACAGCCTAAGAGAAAGGAGCCACCTCCCCTGATTTCTCAATAGTAATAATCCTATATAATAAAGAAGTAATATATAAATTGGCTGTCACTCCAAAACACAAGATGACTGCTCCCATGTGGTCAAAGATGGCCATCCCTGTGTGGACACAAGATGGCCAGCAAGGGAGGGCAGTTGTGGGTGATCAGGCCAGCAGGGGAGGGCAGTTAGAGGTGACCGGGCCAGCAGGGAAGGGCAGTTAGAGGCAATTGGGCTTCCACGGGAGCAGTTAGACATCAATCAGGTTGGCAGGCATAAGTGGTTAGGAGCAATCAGGCAAGTAAGTGGTTGGGAGCCAGCAGTCTTGGATTGTGAGAAGGACGTCCATCGAGGGGTCCCAGATTGGAGAGGGTGCAGGCTGGGCTGAGGGACACTCTGCCCCCCCCACCCCATGTATGAATTTTGTGCACCAGGCATGTAGTAGCTACACTACTAAAAGAGAAATATGCAAATTGACCATCACTTCGTGACACCCACCAGCCAATCAGGAGTATGCAAATTAACCCAACAAAGAGGGTGGTGGCCCTGCCCCCAGCCACTCTGCATCCCTGGGCAGCATGCATGCAGACAGATGCGGAGCAGCCGAGTGGGGTGGGATGCCTGCTATGAGGAGAGAGAGGGGGCAAGGGGGCTACAGGAGCAGTGCTCCAGCTGGAGTGAAGACTGAAGGCTTTGGCCAGAACAAAAATGGAAGGCAGTAGCCAGAGCAAAGGCTTGGATCCCAGGTGCTAGAGGAAAACCGGTGTTGGCAGCCAGGGGAAGGAAGGCCTATTGCAAACAGGCCTCTATTTTAATAAGTGATAATAATATTTTATTTATTTAATATAACTAGAGGCCTGGTGCATGAAATTCATGGGGGCGTGAGGGTGTCCCTCAGCCCAGCCTGCACTCTCTCCAATCTGGGACTGCCATCCCTCTCACAATCCAAGACTGCTGGCTTCCAACCACTTGCCTGCCTGCCTGATTGCCCCTAACCATTTCTGCCTGCCAGCCTGATCACCCCCTAACCACTCTCCTGCCAGCCTGATTGACATCTAACTGCTCCCCTGCTGGCCCAATTGCCCCCTACTGCCCTCCCTTACTGGCCTGATCACCCCCAACTGTTTTTCCCTGCTGGCCTGGTCGCCTCTAACTGCCCTCCCTAGAAGGCCTGGTCTCCCCCAACTGCCCTCCCCTGCAGGCCTGGTTGCCCCCAACTGTCCTCCTCTGCCAGCCTAGTCGCCTCCAACTACCCTCTCTCCCTTGCAGGCCCGGTTGCCCTCAACTGCCCTCCCCTGCTGGCCTGGTTGTCCCAAAGTGCCCTCCCCTGCTGGCTTTGTTGCCGCTAACTGCCTTTAGCTTCTGGTCTGATCACCACAACTTCCCTCCCCTGCCGGCCATCTTGTGGTGGCCATCTTGTGACCACATGGGGTGCCCATATTGTGTGATGGCCAATTTGCATATTATCTCTTTATTATATAGAATTACTGATATACTATATTTATTATATAGTATGTGTAATATTATATAATTATAATTATATTAAGTGTTTGATATTTAATTAGTAATTAATAGTTTCCTGATAGCAAATGTGATAATGATACTATCAGCAGCTACTTCATAAGATTACATAAGAGAATGTATGCAACTTCTCAGCTCACAAGATTATGCCACATAATCTTGAGAAATGAAGCTAGTATTGATATTAACATTATCACCACTTCCACTATCTTCTTTTAAAATTCCAGCACAGTTGTATTCTTGAAATTAAGTGTTGTTTACTGCAGACAGAATTTCAGTTTGGGAAGACAAAAAATTCTTGAGATAGATGGTTGACAACATCACAAATGTACCCAATGCCACTGAGCTGGATGCTTCAAATTAGTTTAAATGGTCAATACTATGTTATGTACTTTTCCCGCATTCCCCCCTATAGTATATTTATATATACTATATAAACACTATATAAAAGCCTAATATGCAAATTGTCCCCTTGGGAGTTCAAAAGCTTGCTATGACATGTGCTGACCACCAGGGGGCAGCACGAAATGAAGGAAAGCCCTGGCCAGCAGCAGGAAGGCCCTGATCACCGGTCAGGTCTGGGAACCCTCCCCAATCACGATTTTGTGCACCAGGCCTCTCGTGGTTTTAATAAAGATTGAATGCTTACAATTTAACAACACCATGTAAAGACTGCCCTTCATTATCCCCCCACCCCCACCCCAGTCTGTTCTCCCACCATGCCTTACTTTCCTCCTTTTTACATGGCACTTCTTCAAATGTGACCCCCCCCCACTCTCAAGTTCTTGCAGTTGCTACTCCCCTGCCCCTTCCCTCATATTTCAGCCCATCCCCACTGCCCTAAGGAAGCTCTTCCTGACCTATGTGTCAAGTCAATTGTCCATGATCCTGTCCTTTGAAGCACTGTAACAATTCTTATGTTATTTTTTATTGAATTTATTGAGGTGACATTGGTTAATAAAGTTACATAGGTTTCAAATGTACAGCTCTATAGTACATTATCTATACATTCTACTGTATTGACCACCCCAAGTCAAGTCTCCTTCCATCACCATTTATTCCCAATTTACCCTCTTCAACCTCTCCCAACCCCTTTCCCTCTGGTAATCACAAAACTGATGATCATGTCTCTGTTTTGGGGGTTTTGCTTAATCCCTTCAATGTTTTCACCCATTTCCCCAACCCTCTTCCCTCTGACAACTGTCAACTTTTCTCCTGCATCTATGAGTCTATTTCTATTTTGCCTGTTCATTTATTTCCTTCATTAGATTCCACATACAAGTGAAATCAATCATATGGGTACTTGCTTTCCTCTGATGGGCTTATTTCCCTTAGCATAACATCCTCCAAGGCCATCCATGATGGACCATTCTGACAGGTCTGAGGTGTTATTTCCTTATGGTCTTAAACTGCATTTCTCTGATGAGCATTTTTTCATATATCTATTGGCCATTGTATGTTCTCTTTGGAGAGGTGCCATTCCTAACTGAATTGTTTTTTGTTAAGTTCCATGAATTCTTTATAAATTTTGGATATTAACTCCTTATTAGATGTGTCATTAATGAATGTTCTCCCATTCCTTGGGCTTTCTTTTCCTTTTGTTGGTTTGCTTTTCTGTGATGTAGTACCTTTTGTTTATTTTTTATTTTCTTTTCCTTATCTGGAGAAATATATCAGAAAAAAATATTGCTAAAAGAACAGTTGTAGATTTTAAGACCTGTGTTTTCTTCTAGGATTTTTATGGTTTTGTGACTTACATTTAAGTCTTTAATCAATTTTGAGTTTATTCTCATGTATGGTGTAAGAAGGTCTAGTTTCATTTTTTTCAAGGATCTGCCCAATTTTCTCAAAACCATTAATAGCAGACTATCTTTACCCCATTTATAGACTATCCTTATCTCACCTCCTTTGCAAAATATTCACTGATCAAAAAGGCATCAATTTTTATTTCTGAGCCCTCTATTTCATTGATCTAAATGTCTGTTGTTATGCCAATACCATGATGTTTTGATTACTATAGCCTTGTAGTATAGTTTGATATAAGGTAATTTGTTCTTCTTTCTGAAGATTGCTGTAGCTCTCTGGGGTCTTTAATAGTTCCATTTAATTTTTGGAATATTTGTCCTAATTCTATGAAATACAACATTGGTATCTTGACAAGAATTGCTATACACTGCTTTATCCATCATATGTACATTTAAACTATGTTTATTTTTCCTATCCCTGAGCACGGGATATGCTTCAGTTTTATTTGTACCTTCTTTGATTTTTTAGTAGTATCTTATAGTTTTCCAAGTACAGATCTACTACATATGTGGTTAAATTTATTCCCAGGTATCTTATTTTTCTTGATGCAATTGTAAATGGGTTTGTTTCTTAGCTTCCATTTCTGATAGTTCAATATTGGTATACAAAATTTTAACTCATTTCTGGATATTTATTTTGTACCTTCTACTTTACTGAATTAATTTATCAGTTCTAATAGTTTTTTTGTAGAATATTTAGAGTTCTCCAAATACAGTATCATGTCATCTGAAAATAATAAGTTTTACTTCTTGCTTTCCAATTTAGATGCCTTTTAATTTCCTCTTCTTGTCTCAGAGTCATGGATAGGACTTTGAGTACTGTTATCAAATAAGAGTGGTAAACGTGGACATCCCCATCTTGTGAAGCTGGCTATGACTTTTATAATGTTGTGGTATGTTCCATTTATTTCTACTTTACTGAGAGTTTTCATCATAAATGGATGCTAGATTTTATAAAATGCTTTTCCTGCATCTATTGATACGATCATGTGATTTATATCTTTCCTTTTGTTTCTGTAGTTATCACATTTATTCATTTGTGCATACTCTAACCACCTTATATCTCTGAAATAAATACCACTGAACCATGGTGTATGCACTCACTCAACCCTTGTGACATTAAGAACCTACCAACCTAGCAATAAGGAACTTATAATTCTAAGTTCCTTGAGCATCCTTATTGCTATTGGTTAGGAAATTTTTCTGTCATTTCTCCAAATAGGTTTTCAATCCCTTGCTCTATTCTCCTTCTGGTGCCATTATGATGTGATCAAGGAGACTGCACATTGCAGTCTTGCAGGACATATACTGCATAAGTCCACCCTCCCAAGACTGAGAGTCATAGCAGATCTGCCTACTACATAGAAACAACAGAAAGAGGCAGCTAAAATGGGAAGACAAAGAAACAAGCTCCAAATGAAAGAATAGGAGAAATCTTCAGAACAAGAGCTAAATGAAGTGGAGGCAAGCAATTGATGACAAATGGAATTCCTTGATTGCTAGTCTCAACCCTTTTTTTAAAAAAAATATATTTGATTTTTTACAGAGAGGAAGGGAGAGGGATAGAGAGTTAGAAACATTGATGAGAGAGACATCAATCAGCTGCCTCCTGCACGCCCCCTACAGGGGATGTGCCTGCAACTAGGATACATGCCCTTGACCAGAATCGAACCTGGAACCTTTCAGTCCACAGGCCGACACTCTCTCCACTGAGCTAAACCGGTTTCTTTTTAATGTATAGCTGGATTTGGTTTGGTAATATTTTGTTGGTGATTTTAGAATCCATATTCTCAGAGATATTGGCCTACACTTTTATTTCTTTGTAGAGTCTTTATCTGGTTTTAAAATTAAGATACTGCTGACCTCATAAAATGAGCTTGGGAGACTTTCTCTTGAATTTTTTCAAATAGTTTGAGAAGGATAGGTGTTAGTTCTTGAATGTTTGGTAAAATTCTCCTGTGAAGCCATCTGAGCCAGACTTTTGTTTGCTGCGAGGTTTTTGATTAATACTTTCATTTCATAGTTCCAACCTATCTATTCTGATTTTCTGATTCAGATTGATTTAGTGTTGGAAGATTGTATGTTTCTAGAAATTTATTCATTTCATCCATACTGTCCAATTTTGTTGCCATATAGTTATCTGTAATATTTTCTTACAACCCTTTGTATATCTGTGCTGTCAGCTATTATTTCTCCTTTTTTTCATTTCTGATTATATTTACTATTATTTGGGTCCTCTTTTTTCCTTGATGAGTCTGGTTAAAGGTTTGTCAATCTTGTTTATCTTTTCAAGGAAAAATATCTTGTTTCATGGATCTTTTATATTATTTTTTAGACTCCATTTTGTTTATTTCTGCTCTCATCTTTATTATTTCCTTTCTTCTACTTTAGGCTCTGCTGATGTTCCTTGTCTAGTTCCTTTAAGTGTAAGGTAAGACTATTTGAGATTTTATTTGTTTCTTGAGTAGGCTAGAAATACTATCAATTTCCTATTTAGACCTGTTTGTACTGTGTCCCAAAATTTTGGGTTGTTGTGTGTTTCGTTTTTTTGTTTTTGTTTTTTCATTTGTTTTAAGGTATCTTTTGATTTCTTCCTTATTCTAAATATTAACTCATTCATTGTTTAGTAACTTATTAGCCTCCATGTCTTTTCCTTTTCTTTTTCTTGTGATTTCTAGTTTCATGCTATTATAGTAAGAAAAAATGTTTGACATTATTTCAATCTTCTTAAACTTAACTGAGATTTGTTTTGTGTCCTAACATGTGGTCTATCTTAGGAAATGTTCCATGTGCACTTGAATGTATATTCTTTGGCATTGAGGTGAAATGCTCTGCAGGTATCAATTAAACCCATCTGATCTAATGTGCCATTTAAGGCCCCTGTTTCCTTAAGTTTCTGTCTGAAACTTCTATCCACTGTAGTCAATTGGATGTTAAAAACCCCTACCATGACTATATTATTGTAAACCTCTCCCTTTATATGTCTATCAAGATTTGCTTAATATATTTACATGGTCCTAGGTTGGGTACAAAATTTTTACAGTGGTTATATCTTGTTAGATTGCTTCGTTTATCATTATGTAGTATCCTTCTTTATCTTTTATTCTAGTCTTTGTTTTAAAGTCTATTTTGTCAGATATAGTATTACAACACAGCTTTTTTTTTTAATTTCCATTTGCATGAAATACCTTTTTCCATTCTTTTATTTTTACTCTATGAGTATCTTTCACTGAGGTGGGTCTCTGTAAACATCATATATAGGATCCTTTGTTCCTACCCATGCATCTACCCTATGTCTTTTGATTGGAGTATTGGAGTAATTTATACTTAAAAGTGATTATTGATAGGTATGTATTTATTGTCATTTTTATTCTTTATGCCTGTTTCTCTGTTATTTCTTCTTCTCCTCCTCCCCTGCTCCTCCTCCTTCTAGAACAGTGGTCGCCAACCTTTCAGACCTCATCACCATCAGTGGTCCACGGACCACCAGTTGTTGACCGCTGCTCCAAAAGTTTCCTTAAACCAGCAGTCGCCAACCTTTCAGACCTCATGGACCACCAGTTGATGACCACTGTTCTAGAAGACCCTTTATACATTTCCTATAATACAGGTTTTGTGGAAATTAAGTCCTTCAGCTTTTTCTTCCTGGGAAGCTCTTTATTTCTCCTTCAGTTTTAAGTGATCGTCTTGCTCTGTATAGCAGTCTTGGTTGTACTTCATTCCTGCTTTTCATCACTTTGAATATTTCATGCCAATCCCTTCTAGTCTGAAATATTTCTGTTGAGAAATCAACTGACAGTCTTATGGAAGCCCTGTTGTAGGTAACTGTTTTTCAGTTGCCGCTTTTAAGATTCTCTCTTTGGTTTTAACCTCTGCAATTTTAATTATATGTCTTGGTGTGGGCTTCTTTGTGTTCATTTTGTTTGGGACTCTCTGTACTTCCTGAACTTGTGTGTCTTTTTTCTTTTACTTGGTTAGGAAATTTTTCTGTCATTTCTCCAAATAGGTTTTCAATCCCTTGCTCTATTCTCCTTCTGGTGCCATTATGATGTGGATGTTGGTAGGTTCTTAATGTCCCAAAGGTATCTTAAACTATTCGCATTTTTAAAAATTATTTTTTCATTTTGCCACTCTGGGTGTTTTCTGCTATCTTGTCTACCAAATTGCTTTTGATCTCCTACTTCAACCTAATGTTTATTCCTTCTACTGTATTCTTCATTTTGGATATTGTATTCAATTCTGACCAGATCTTTTTAATAATTTCTATATTCCTTTGCTCTTATAATTCTAAGTTCCTTGAGCATCCTTAAAACCATTCTTTGGAATTCCATTTGTCATCAATTGCTTGCCTCCACTTCATTTAGCTCTTGTTCTGAAGATTTCTCCTATTCTTTCATTTGGAGCTTGTTTCTTTGTCTTCCCATTTTAGCTGCCTCTTTCTGTTGTTTCTATGTAGTAGGCAGATCTGCTAGGACTCTCAGTCTTGGGAGGGTGGACTTATGCAGTATATGTCCTGCAAGACTGCAATGTGCAGTCTCCTTGATCACCTGACCTGGGTGTTGCAGGAATGACTCTTGTGAGGGTTATGTGGGCCCTTCTCTTATAATGAGTCTTGATTGCTATTGGCCTCAGGCTGGCTGGCTGTGAGGATCAATCCCAACCATAGTGTATAAGCTTTGTGCAGGTGCTGCCTACACAGAGCTAAATTCTCCTCTGCAGGGTCTGGTGCCTGACAAGATTTTCCTTTGGATATGTAATTTGTGAAGTTTACTAGATTTTGTTCTGATGCTGTCTAAAGCTGGCTGTGGGTATGTTGGTTCTGGGGCCTTTTAGGAGAAACTTTGGCACAGTCCAATGTCAGATGCTGCCTTTGACTATCCTTGGGCAACCTGTTTGAAGCTTCAAAGTGATATACAGTTGTGGCTGCCTCTGCTGGACATGGCTGTGCACAGGTAGAAACAAGCTGTGCACTATGTATGGCTTTTACAAGTCCCAGGCCCAGGAAAAGGTCCACAAAAGTCCCAACACACCCTTAGATCTACCTCTGTCAGCTGCATGTCAAGCTCAATCACTGAAAGAGCTTCTGGCAGTCTCCAGTTGGACAAGGCAGGTTCAATCGCCAGGTAGGAGTGACTTGTGTTTGCCAGATTTATACAGGTTCAAACTCTGTGCCAATACTGGATCTGAGGCCACTCAGCAAATGTCCCAGGGTATAGAAAGTCTACCTGCCACCCATTGGGTGCTCACTCACATTTGTCATGGGGCATGTTCAAGGGAGTCATCAAAGTAAGGCCAACAGAGTTTATCAGGTCCAAAAAGAGTAAGGTTTGGCCCTGTGAAGGGAGGGCTTTGTGCCAGTTGAGCATGTTAAAAATAAATGGTCTCACTACTAAAGCTACACAACTCAGTCTGTCCCAGAATCTCTCTAATCACAGCAGAAGGATAGGTCTAGTGGATCTCCCATGAGGAGGAGCCGTCAGTCAGGATTGAGAGAAGGTGGTGCGAGTGGCCCTCATAGCAAGGCCACACAACTCAATCTGTCCTGGACTCTGCCCACCAGGAGTCAGGAAGGTGGGGCTAATCAATCTCCCCTGTAGGGGAGGTGCCCCTAGACAGATTCACCAGAAAGTGGGTGGAATGGCCTCCACTCTAAAGCCACACAACTCAATCACTGAAAGCCAGAGTCTGCCTAGATTTCTACACCCAGGCCCAGGCAGCAGACTCCTCAGCAGGACCCATGCTACACAGGGTGGAACAACAGGGAGTCCAGAAGGTAGTCTTATTGCATCCCCCCAGGCTAATATCATATGGAAGGGAATGCTCTTCCCAAGAAAGATGGCATCTGTGGTGTGGGAGATGAACTCAGTAAAGGAATCCTGGCAGCTCTCTCTTCATCTCTCTCTCTCTCCAAAGCTAAAACCCCAGTCTGTCCTTAGGTGATTCTAATCTGCTCCACTCTCCTTCCACTAGAGCACAGGGTGAGTGGCTGAGTATAAGATTTTGTACATTAGGCTTTTAAGAGGGTGCCTGTGTCTCCCTGGCAGACAGATTTGCTGCTGATTTTCACAGCCATATGTTACATGGGCACCTTTTCCCAGCTCTAATGCTCTGGCCTGGAGAGCCCAGATTGGGGTTGAGACCCCATGCTTTTCAGGGGGGGATGTTAGCATCTGAGATATCCCTCCAAAATTTCAGCCACTGCACACTGGAGCAGGACCAGCCCTTTTTGTGTCTCTGCCCTTCCTACCAGTCTTGATGTGGCTTCTTATAATCCTTGGTTAGAAGATTTTTCTTCAGCTAGTCTTCAGTTGATTATTGAGGCTGATTGCTCTATATTTTAGTTGTAATTCTAGTTTTTAGTCCTGGAAGAAGGTAAATGTAATATCCACCTACTCCACTGGCATCTTAGATTTCCCTCCCACAACTTTGTAAATGATGGAGAAATACAAAATAGGTAAATAATAAAATTTTAAAAAACTATTAAGTACACTGAGTAAATTTTCGCTGAAGAAATCTGGTGAGATATACATATAAAGGGCAAAATAAAGTAATTGCTATAAGAGATTGGCCAATCTGGATCCCAAGTGAAACCTATCTGCTTCAATTTCTGGCTTTTCCACAAGTTTATTCCACAAGTGGGAGGAAGACATAGAGCAGCCTCAGAGGGGAACAATGAGCACACATGCAATATCCACAACTTTTTACTTTATACTTACGCCTCTTTGTAGAAGAGCATGAATCCCAAGAGGTCTCGGAAGTCAGGGGGCCAGTACGGCTCCCATTTCAGCAAGATCTTGTCAAAAGATGTCCGAATGTAAGAAAATTTAAGTAATTCATTTTCACCTAGAAAAGTTTTTTTTTTTCCAAAAAAACAAAACAAAAATAAAAACCCAACAAACAGCATCAGTATTTCATCATTTATTGCAGCACAAAGCAGTGATCCTACACTCCCAAGAATGTCCATTCAAAGGGGATGAAAAGGAGATGTCAACCTGCCATTCCATGGACAGGTCTTGCTCCCACGTGTCTCCCAGTATATGAGGGCAAGAACTGGTCATGGCAGTTGGCCCATACTGCCAGCCAATTACCTGGCAAGAGGCTCAACTGAAAAATAGCAGTTGGCACCAATGTGGGAAGGAAAATTGGACAATAGGTAAGAATCCTGACACAATTTTGACATGCACATCCATTGTCAGAAGATGTAACTAGTGCAAATGAGTACATGCCAAGTGAGTTTAGATCATTATACCTTGGTCAGACAATTTCTTGACTCTCCAGTATCTTACAGAAGATAATTTCCTTTGCCTGGAATGCAAGTCTTCCCATAAGCTCCACCCCAACCTCACTCTTCATCCTCAGAATTCCCACAGTGTGGACCACATTCTGCTGTAAAGAATCAATTCCGCATGACAGTATTACGGAAGCCCTGGCAGCTCAATCCTCAAGTACTCCTTTAAGAGAGAACCTATCACAGGAGTGCAGTTAGCTGACAGTCTCCAGCTGCATGTAGGGCTTGTAGTAACATTTGATCCAAGATCATATATAAGGAGGTATCTATCATTCATTCATTCATTCATTCAATGCTTATGTAACATTTTCCAGAATCAGGCACTGTATCTGATACAGAGACACCTGTCTTCAGTGCCTATTACACATAGAGAGTTTTGTAAGCTCACAGGGGAGGCAGTGCTAAACCCTGGGGGCCAGTGTGATAGGTAAAGGGAAGGGAAGCCACACTATCTGGTCCATAGGCTGGAAGTACCAGGCCATCACCACTTACAGGATGCCTGGTCCCCATTAGTCTTCAAGGCAATGTCGGTCCTCTCCTGGCGTCCCTTGGTTCCTGAAATTTCTTCCATCTTGTGAATTTCCGACAAGCAGAGTTTGGGATTATAGTGGAAGAAGAGTTTCCCCTGAGTTATGGTGAGGTTGTGTTTGCTCCAATCCCATAGCTGCCTTAGGTTCTGGTTGTCCAAGGCATAGAAAGAGTAGTTCCTATGGAAACACACACACCTAGTTATTCATCGGCTTGTAATCTTCAACTACAAGACAGTGGGGCCATGGCTGGAATTGATCTTGCCCAGCAGTACATACTCAGCCCTAACCATTTTCTTGGCACATACTTAGTAAGTATAAAATGGGGGGTGGGAGGGCTAAGGGAATTTGAGGAAGCATTCATGGTCAGGAAGGTAACTTAACTCCATCCTGTGGGGGGGAGAGTAAAACTACAATGGATTGAGATGTGTTTCACAGAGGGGAAAGACTAAACAAAGGCACTTGGTCTAGGCCCAAGGGAGAGTAAAGTAGCCTGCTCTGTCCAAGAGGTGACAGGAAACAAGACTAGAGAGCTGCAGTGGGTCAAATCCTCTAGTATTCTGGATACCAAATCAAGACTAAGACCATGTGACCTTACTGGGTCGGCGGCAGAGAGGAGCCACTGAAGGTTTTATAACAACTCAGTAAGTTGATTAGACCTGTGTCTGTGGGCCACCCACCCATAATAAACGGGAGAACAAAAGCATTTAGGTCTGTGTTGTACAGAAGATATTAGCCACCTCTGGCTACTGAGCGCCTGAAATATGGCCATTCTGAACTGTACTGAAAGTAAAACACAGATTTTGAAGAGAGCATGCAAAATAAAAGAGTATGAACGATTTCCTTTGTAATATTTTATATTGGTTCCAAGTTAAAATGGACTTTTAGATACAATAGGTTAAGTAAAATACATTGTTAAAATTCATTTCACCTATTTTTAAAATGTGGCTACTAGAACACTTGAAGTCACATGCGACTTGCATTATATTTCCGTTGGACAGTACCAGTCTAGTTCTAGGAAGCCCAGCTTAGGATCACTGGAATAATGCAAATAAAGTCTGAACTTAAACAAAAAAGCAGGTGTATGGCAGAAAAATCAACAGGAGCTAGTGAAAGATTCAAGAATGTTGTCTCGGAGAGAATCCAAGATGGCAGCATAGGTAAACACCAACACTGCTGCCTCGCACAACAATTTCAAAACTACAACTAAAAGGCAGAACGGACATCATCCAGAACCATAGGAAAGCTGGCGGAGTGGAAATTCTACAACTAGAGGGAAAGAGAGGGGCTCACGGAGACCCAGAGGAGCTGCAAAAAGCTGAGGTACGGAGACGCGCTCATGGAGAGAGCGAATGACAGTGAACCTGGCTGGCTTTCTCTGGCGGGAGAGAAACGGACACTCTCAACGGCATTGAACTCCTTATTCTACGACACTAAACCCCAGATCCAGCCGAAACTCATATGGGGGGAGTTTGGGCTGTGAAAAGGGAGAAGTGTATGGAAACTTAGGGGAGTCGCAAAAGATCAGAGGTCTGGTAGCACGCATGGCACTGCACCGCAGAGGACTGCTGATTGTGCCGCTGGCTTTCACGAGTGGGCGGGAGACAGACCCTCCCAACTGTGCCACTTCTAACTTCACTAAACTCCAGTTTCGGGCAAAACCCCTGGGGACCCAGACTCGTGTGGTCCTGGTGCACAGGGGAGCCGGAAAGGCAGTGGTCTAGAGGCACTGCGAGAGAGTGCATGCGTAAGCACAGGGACTGCACCAGTGACTACCCAGTCACGTGAGACTCAGGGGCTGTGGAGGGCAGGCCCGACTGGAAGGCAAGGCGGTCCCTTAAGCCCTGAGACTCCACCCATCCCAAGCTCAAGAGAGGCTTTTGCAGTTTTTCAAGTCTGGTATCATAAGGCTGAATCCAACACAGATGTTCGCCTGGCATAGTGAAAATGTCGAGACAAGGGAAAGGATCACAAACAAAAGAAATGGAGGAAAAAAAACAACGACTGGATATAGAGTTCAAAACCACACTTATAAGGTTTTTCAAGAATATGCTAGAAAAGTTGGATAAAGTTAGCGAGTCCCAAGAGAAGATGCAAAAGGAGCAACTAGAGATGCAAAAGATCCAACTGGAGATGATAAAGGACCAAATAGAAATTAAACATACACTGGCTGAAATAAAAAAATATACAGAGACCTAATAGCAGACTAGCGGAAGGCAAGAATCAAGTCAAAAATTTGAAATATAAAGAATCAGTAAACACTCAACTGGAAAAGCAAAAAGAGAAAAGAATCCAAAAATGTGAAGATAATGTAAGGAGCCTCTGGGACAGCTTCAAGCGTACCAACATCAGAATTGTGGGGGTGCCAGAAGAGAGAGAGCAAGATACTGAAAACCTATTTCAAGAAATAATGACTGAAAACTTCCCACATCTGGTAAAAGAAATAGACTTACAAGTCCAGGAAGCACACAGAACCCCATATAAAAGGAATACAAAGAGGACTACACCAAGACACATCATCATTAAAATACCAAGAGCAAAAGACAAAGAGAGAATATTAAAAGTAGCAAGAGAAAAACAATTAACTACCTACAAGGGAGCACCCATACAAATGTCAGCTGATTTCTCAACAGAAACGATGAAGGCCAGATAGGAGTGGCAAAAAATATTCAAAGTGATGAATAGCAAGAACCTACAACCAAGAATACTCTATCCAGCAAAGCTATCATTCAGAATTGAAGGGCAGATAAAGAGCTTCACAGAGAAGAAAAAGCTAAAGGAGTTCATCAACTCCAAACCAGTGTTATATGAAATGCTGAAAGGTACTCTTTTAGAAGAGGAAGAAGAAAAAGGTAAAAGATAAAGAATTATGAACAACAAATACATATCTATCAACAAGTAAATCTAAAAATTAAGTGAATTAAAAATTCGATCAACAGAATAAACTGGTGAATATACTATAATCAGGAGCACAGAAAGAGAGTAGACTGATAAATCTCAGGGGCAAAGGGGGGAGGGAGGTACAGGGAGTGACTGGACAAAAATCAGGGTAGAGGGAGGGGTGGGAGTGGGGTGGAGGGGAGCTATGGAGGAGAAAAAAGAGAGACAAATGTAATAATCTGAATAATAAAGATTTAATTTAAAAAAAAAAAGAACGTTGTCTCAACAATTCTATGGATTGGTTTCCTTGAAGCTTCACATCCCCCTTTTCCTTTGCCTTCCTCTACTATACAGACTGGGAAAGGTAAATACTCACTTTCCCATTCCCTTGCAGCTAGAAGCAGCCACATAACTCAATTCTGGCCAAGGAGAATTCAATGTTGGGGATGAGAATTTGGGAGATTCCAGACAATATTTTTGAAAGAGACATTCTCAACTGTCATTTATCTTTGTCCCTTTCCTTTTTCCCTTTCAGTTCTACAGATATAAGGCAGCCATTCCGTGACCAGGATCACATAAAGATGGAAAAAGCCTGAGTCCTATCCTTGATGACATTGGTAGATGGGCTTCCTCAGACTTCTTGTTCATAAATCCATCTCAAGCTGCATGAAACAGGGCTGGTCTGGATTTCTATTATTTTACTAACTGAAATGGGGTCGGTGCAAACTCCAGGGTAGGGAACCCAAGAAATAAGGAAGAAAATACAGGAGACCAGCAGAATATCTTGGGGAGGTAGAATCCTATAGGCCAGAGGAGATAAGATTTCATTAAGGAATAGGTGAAATCAGTATGAATGGGATCAGGATGTGAGAAGGCCCTAGAGGCAGCAATTGAAGGGTCCTGGTCAGGCTTGCACGCCAACTCACAGTGAAACTCAGATACCCAGACACTATTTCATTGTAGCTAGCGCCCTGGGAGGGCACGATGTTAGGCTGTACCCTGTGACTTCCAAGAATGACTGTAGAATGGGTACCACTTTCCTTGGCTGGGTCTTCAGGCATGATCCAACACACATTGCTCTATCTCATGGTTCTCCAGGCACTTTCTGCTAGTAGATGTTTTTCTGGTTTTAAAAATCCCTAAGTTACAGTAGAATGACTGGTTAGCAACACTGTATTGAATATTTGAAAGCTGCCAAGAGAACAGATCTTAAAGGTTCTCATTACAAAGAAAAACACTTTTTTTGTAACTCTGTATGGTGATGGATGTGAAATAGACTTATTGTGGTGATCATTTCAGAATATACACAAACACTGAATCATTATGGTGTATACCTGAAACTAATATACTAGAGGCCTGGTGCATGAAATTGGTGCTTGGGGGTGTGTGTCCCTCAGTCCAGCCTGTACCCTCTCCAATCTGGGACATCCCTCTCACAATCCAGGACTGCTGGCTCCCAACTGCTCGCCTGCCTGCCTTCCTGATTGCCCCTAACTGCTTCTGCCTGTCAGCCTGATTAACCCCTAACCACCCTCCTGCCAGCCTGATTGATGCCTAACTGCTCCCCTGCCAGCCTGATTGCCCCTAAATGCCCACCCCTGCAGGCCTAGTCACCCCTAACTGCCCTCCCCTGCAGGCCTGGTCCCCCCAACTGCTCTCCCCTGCAGGCCTGGGTACCCCCGACTGCCCTTCCCTGTGGGCCCATTGTCTCCAACTTCCCTCCTCTGCCAGCCTGGTCACCCCTAATTGCCATTCCCTGCAGACTTGATCACCCACAACTGCCCTCAGACTTCTTGTTCATAAGTCCTGGTCACCCTTAATTGCCCTCCTCCTTGCAGGCCCGGTTCCTCCCAACTGCCCTCCCTTGCTGTCCATCTTGTGTCCACATGATAGGAAGCCATCTTATGTGTTGGAGTGATGGTCAATTTGAATATTACTCTTTTATTAGATAGGATGGAGACCTGGTGCACTGGTGAGGGTCAGCTGGTTTGCCCTGAAGGGTGTCCCAGATCAGGGTGTCTCCGATGTTGGCACAATCACTGTGTTGGGGTTCTTGGGGCATGGGGCAGCCTGAGTGAGGGGCCTGTAGTGGTGTATACCTGATTTCCCAGCAACCCAAGCAGAGGCCCTGGGATCTGGGGTTTATTTCTCTTCTATAATTGAAACTTTGTAGCCTTGAGTGGAGGCCAGGGCTGACCAGGAAGCTTGGCTTCCTCCATTGCCAGAGAAACCAAGCCTCCTGCTTGCTCCCTGGCTGCAGCCATCTTGGTTGGGTTAATTTGCATACTTGCTCCTGATTGGCTTGTGGGCATAGTGGAAGTACGTTAATTTGCATGTTATTCTTTTATTAGTGTAGATGCATCAAGTGTTTCTATTCTTCCCCCAGTTTTACTGAGCTATAATTAACTTTGAACATCAGTTTTAGGTGTACAATATAATAATGTGACATTTATATGTTGCAAAATGATCACACTAAGTTAACATCCATGTACTCACATAGTTAAGAAATACTTTTTTCCTTGTGATGAGAACTTTTAATATCTACTCTCTCAGCATCTTTCAAATATATAACACAGTATTGTCTACTGCAGTCACTATGCTGTACAGTAGATACCCAGGATTTATAACTGGAAGTTCATACTTTTTGACCATCTTCATCCATTTTGCATCCTCCCCCCAAATCCCCACCCCTGCCTCTGGCACCCACCCATCTGTTCTCTATAGCTGTGATCTTGGGTTGTTGTTGTTTTTGTTTCTTTAAGATTCTACATATAAGTGAGATCATACAGCATTTATCTTTCTCTGTCTGCCTTACTTTGCTTAGCATAATGCCCTCTAGATCTATCCCTGTTGTCACCAATGGCAGCAGCTCATTCTGTTTTATGAATAATATGACTAAATAATGCTCCCTGTATATATAAATGCACACACCACATTTTATCTATTCACCTGTAGATAGGTACTTAGGTTGTTTCCATGACTTGGCAAAAACCTCTAAGTTTTTATAACTCACACCTTTCCTAGTTAGTGTGCAGGCCATTGACATAGAATTTGACCCACATACCCAACTTCCAAGGTATTCCCCTGAATCAGGCGTAACTTCCGGAAGAAGGAAAGTGACACCAAGGCATAGGAACGGCGGATTTTCAGGTATCCTGAAATTTCTTCAATGAGGCCGAGGTTGGCCTCCAGCTCAGCTGCCAGGTTGTCTAAGGAAAAGAGAAAATATCCAGTGATATTTAATTCTTGTTCTTATGCTTTAAATATCTGCATGAAATATTTTTAATCTTCCTATAATTTCCCATAGTAAGGAATTAAATTACAAGCTGAAGATGACTTTGGCATATCCTGCTCAAAATGAATCACACTTAACTAAAATATAACCCGAAGTCCTTCCTACGGGGTCAGCGAGTCCCTAAGTAAGTGACTATGCTTTTTTTCTCATCTCCTACCTTGCAACCCCTGCTGCAGACACCGGGGCCTCATCAGACTATGCATGCACCATCTCAGAACTTTGCTGGCTGCCTCTGTGCCCAGAATGTCACTCTCCCATCTATTAGCTTGGTTCACTCTATCACCAACTCAAAGCATGGCTCCTCTGACCAGAAACTCTTCTAAAATAGCAACCTCTTATTCCGCTTCAGAGGTTTGCAAACTCCAGTACACTGGCCAAACCCAGTCTGCTTTGTAAATAAAGTTTTATTGGCACAGAGCCACACCCATTTGTTCATATGTTCTCCACAAGGCGGAGAGTTGAGGAATTGTAACAGACACCCTCTGGCTTGCCAAGCTGAATAAACTTATTATATGGCACTTTATAAGGAAAGTGTACTCATCCCACTTTCTCCATTGCCACACTGTACTTCCCTTCACAGTGGGACCACTGCCTGGATTTCCATCATAAGTTGATCTGGTTATTTGCAAATGCATCATGCACAGACTCTGCCTTGTTCACGGAATATTCGCAAATGTTTGCTAAATACTTAAGCAAAGGAATGCCTTTTTGTCTGTGACAGTGTTTCTGGAAACACAGTCCTCAGACCTGCAATAGGGAATGTTGCCATTAGTTAAAAATGCAAATTCCTGATGTCTGGGCTATGAATGTGGAAAATCAGAATCTCAGCAGGGAGAGTGGGTGGGACCAGATGAGCTATGAATTACAGGTCTGGTAACAAATGGCTGGGTGGCTCCACTGACTGGGGAACCACTCAAGATAGTCTTACAATCGCCAAGGAAGCAGGAAGCAAAGTCTAAACCATTTTCCCTTTCCACTCCCAGGGACTGTATGTAGACCCCAGCAGGACCCCTCCCCCCGCCTGGCACTCACTGCCCCCACGAATGTTGATGATGAGGCTCCCATTGATGATGGTGCATCCTCGAAGCTCCTGGGCAGATGTCACTGAGTCGATGGTCTTCTCCCCTTCCAGGATGTGACAGACCTTGGGACAGGGGCCCAAACACGGAGCGCACATCAAGCTGAGTAAAAAGCAAAGAAAGAGGGGTCAGGGTACACAGGACCCCACTCCACATGGCAGAAGCATGTTGCACAGGGTCCCGAGTGACACCCACAGCACTGGTAACAACTGAGGCCCAAGAGCACTCCATTGTGAGGCCTGTCCTGAGCATCGAGGGTGTTGAACAGCACCCCTCAGCTTCACCCACTAGTCCCCAATATCACTCCCACCCAAGGACTGAAAGCCAAAAATGTCTCCAGACATTGTTCCCTAAAGGAAGGGACCAAAAAGGGCCCAGGTAGAAACCACTCCCTACAGCGGCAGGCTTACACCCACTCCCTGCAGCAGCAGGTCCCCAGCATTCCCAGGGGACTAACGCTTCTTCCCCCACACGGGAGGGCTCCTGCTGCACTCCAGACCGAGAAGACTCACTGAACCCCATGGAGACAGGATCTCCTTCTAACCTGTGGAGAAGGGACTCACTTTTACCCCGAATGGATGGGCTCTTGAAGTCACCAGACCTCACCCTACTAGCACCCTTAATAACAAAACTGTGATCGTAAGTGCATGTAGTGTATGCCGCGCATTAATCTTTGATTGCTAAGGCACCCACTCCGGGGAACATCCATCTTGAATAAACAACACCAGCCTGTGACACAGTAAGCAGTAAAACCACCAGTGAGGGCATCAGCTCCTTCTACCAGTGAAGGCCCTTCTTGCAGAAAGCCCTGGGTCACCCGAACACCTGACTACTTGAGTGACCCTGCTTCCCCCTTCCTGGACCCTAATTCCTGTTCTTATGTTTTAAATTCGACAATAAAGAGAGAACCAGGAAACGGCAGATGTTAAACCCTCAGACTTATTACAGGCAGAGCCCAAGGTCCCACCCCCTTGCTCTTTCTCTCTGCCACCCCAGGACCTAGTTCTGTGGCCCTGAGGCGTACTATATACCCTCCAGGACCCGTGAGTTAACAAGTCTGTTCCTCAAAGTTCCCTCCTGGTTTCATTTTGAAGTGTGTCCTGTGATCACAGTAAGAACCATGAGAGCCAGTCAAGCCATCAGCAGAGGCCTTGGTGGGGGAATGTCTACGCAGCTCCCTCCAAGGAATGGGTGTGCAATGCGCCTTCCTAAAGGAGGGGGTACCATCAGTAGGCTCAGGACCCACAAAATGTTACAGCTTTGTTTTAGTTCTGTGAGCTGTTATAGCAAATGATTGAACACAAAGGGCTTGTGGGAACCCCCAGATTTATAGCCAACCAATCGATCAGAAGTGTGGGTGGCTTAAGGACCCCAAAGTGTGGCTGGTGTCAGAAGCGAGGGCAGTCCTGTGGAGAGCAGAGTCTTCATCCTGAGGTTTGATACTGACTCCCGGTGGCTCGAATCCAATAGTAGCGTGTGCACCCTGTGGCGCCAGCACAGCTGTGGTACACTCGGAACTGTGACCAAAAGTTTGGTTCTTTTGTTGGTCCTACAACTACTCACTGAGCACTATGTAACAGGTGACACTCTAAGCTAGAGATCCACAAACTACAGCTGCATGCCACATCCATGGCCACCTGTTATTTAAAGAACATTCTATATAACCACACCCACTGGTTTATGGACCATTCGTGGCTATTCTCATGCCCGCATGTCAGAGTAGCTGCAGCAGAGACCATATGGCCTTCAGACTAAAAATATTTACACTCTGGCCCCTGCCGGCTCCAAGGCACAGGCACACAAGGGAATAAAACAACCAACTCTCCCTGGGGACATTATCAATGGCCACGCATGCTGTTCAGCCTTCCTATCAAGTGGGGTCTATGTTCTCCTCCAATGAATTGGGGCCTGGCCAAATGGATTGTTCTGGCCCAGTGGTCAGCAAACTGCGGCTCGCGAGCTGCTGTTTGCCGCTCTATTGACTGATGAGTTTGCTGACCACTGCTCTGGCCAACAGGACATTAGCAAATGCGATGTCAGTAGAGGCTTGAAAAGTACTTGCACTTCGGAGCATGCCCTTCCTGGCTGCCAGGATGGGAAACCACATGGAGAGAGGCCCTGGCTGCCCATCTAAGATATGAGCGGCTGGCTATCTTGAGCCATCGGTCAGGGCCGACCCTGCCACATCAGACAAAACCTCCATCAACCATCAGCAATCCTAAGTGAGTGTGAGGTACGAAGTGCAGGGCTACTCTACCAGGCAGCAGGAGCTAATGGATACCCTGGGGAAGCCACTGGTGGAGTTGAGGAAAATTAATAAATTGACAATGACAATATCAGCCTGTGGTATAAGCCATGAAAAGAGTTCAAACTGAGTGATGTGCCAAAAAGCACTGGACAGCAAATCCAGACAAAGTGGACAGACATGGAAGGACTCTCAGAGGAAGTGACTTACAACCTCCACCTGGACAAGAAGAAGGGCACCAGGCAAAGATCAAGGGGCAGAGCATTCGATGGGGAGGGAACAGGGGCACATGACATTCACCCCAAACCCCGAGTCCTCCCCATCTCGGTGAGCACACACTGCTCTTGGCAGGTGCCTCAGAGTGACCACATGACTCTGCATGTGCCCCCAGACCTCTGGTCTGAAACACCAAGAACTATTTCTGGATAAGCCACCGGAATGGAAGAAAGCATACCTGGTCCTATTTGATATCCAACTATATTAGAAAATGTGATAGGACTAATGTATTTCATAAGAACATCTTTTGTTATTAAAAGCTTCAGAAGAAAAAAATATTAATTTTTTTCAAAACCTTCGAAGTAGATTGTGCCCTAATGAGTTGGCATTGGTACCACTTGCTTTGCCCTCTCTCATGCAGCGAAGGCCACTAGCATAGCAGGACACAGCATCCATTTCCTGAGGCGTGGGCTCCAGGGGCCACCACACCATCAGGAGAACATTAAGGAAGGTTGCTGGGCTTCTCAGAGCGAATACCTTCCATTTAAAGCCAATGTCTTTTAAATAAACGCCTTCTTAGAAGATTAATTTAAAAAACAAACAAAAAGGAATCAAAAGGAATATGGTCATTTCCCCAACCTTACTGATAAACCGGCCCCAAAAAAGAAAAAGGGTCTTTCTGGCATGCAAAGTGATTTACAGTTACCTATTTTTGGTCAAAAAGCCATGTAACAGGTTTTTGTAAAAAAACAAAAACTAATAAAACAAAACATGTTGTACGTGCAGGTTTCACAAACATTTGAAGAGAGCCTCATAAGAACTGAAATAGATTGTTTTTCGGGAAATAAAACTTCCCACCAGAACACTTTCACCTGGCTAATTCTCAAATCTGAAGAGGGAGCTTTTCTAGGTGAGCAAGTCAGCTCCATGCTCCTCGGTAAGTGCCTCTTTCTGATCTGTTTTTGTGGAGAGTTTTCTCAAACCCGCAAATGAAAATCCAGGAACCAGATTTTTTAAGCTTGGTAACAGCCCCAAGAAACCAAAAGAACTCCTCTAAGAAGCTAACAAGATGAAGAGTCTGCATAGGACATCTGACTCACAACAAAGAAAGAAAGCCCTGCGAATAATCGAGAATCAAGTCTCTTCCTTCTCGTGCTCTGAGCTGATCTCAATGCACTGTCCAGCTCCAAATCAGAAGAAACATAAAAAACCTGAGCTCCACTTTGGGCGTATGAGCTAGAAGGCACAGCAGTGGGGACAGTCCCACAAATGTGAAGGATTCCAAGGGAAGCCAAGGACTGCTCTCTGCGTGCTTTCTATTCCCGAAACTAAGCACAGACAGCTTTAACAATCATGTCCAAGATGCCAAAGTACTTACTCTGGCCCTTTACAGAGACCGTTTGTCCACTCAGCTGCAAAGACCAGGACCAAAACAGGAGGCACACATGGATCCAAGGTACCCAAGTACACCCCCTGGTCATCAGAGTGCTCTCACCCATAGCAAAATGGATTCTGCGTTTTCACACAGGATTTTTTGTTTTGTTTATTAAAAATTTTTAATGTTGACATTATTGCAATTGCCCCCATTTTCCGCCCCTTTTGCCAACCTCCACTCACTTCCCTCTCCCTTCCAACATCCCTTGCCTTCACCACACTATTGTCCATGTCCAGGGGATGTGCACATACGTTCTTTAACTAATCCCTTCACCTTCCTCATCCAGTCACCCTCAGACACCAGCCAGTCTGTTCCATGTATCCATGCTTCGGTTCTATTTTATTCGTTAGTTTATTTATTTATTTATTTTTAAAATATATATTTATTGATTTTTATACAGAGAGGAAGGGAGAGAGATAGTTAGAAACATGGATGAGAGAGAAACATCAATCAGCTGCCTCCTGCACACCTCCTACTGGGGATGTGCCCACAACTAAGGTACATATCCTTGACCAGAATCGAACCTGGGACCCTTCAGTCCACAGGTCAATGCTCTATCTACTGAGCCAAACCGGGTAGGGCCTGTTAGTTTATTTTGTTCATTAGATTTTAACAGGTGGCACCCATTCACCAGCCCCTATGTTCCTTCCCCTCCCGCCAAGAACCCACACCTGGGACTCACTTGCTGGAATTCATCGTGTACCCAGAGGGACACTCAGGAATGCACTTGTTGTTGTGAATGACGTACTGATGGCAGCCCTGCCTCCGTGAGTTCTTGCATTTGTTGTGCAGGTCCAGGCAGAAGCTGAAGTTCACACAGCGCCAGTCTTGGAAGTGATAGTACGGGGGCGGGCAGGTCTCCACGCACCTACCGTCCAGGTAGAAGTTGCGGCAGGCCACGCACTTGGTGGGGTCATCAGGCTCAGAGCAGCTGCCCAGGCACTCCCCGTGGCAGCAGAGGCCTTCAGCAGTGCAGCCGTGCGACTTACAGCTGGCCGGGCAGACTGGGGAGAGAAAAAAACAGCTGGTCAATGGGTTGCTCAGTTCCTGTCTGCATGAACAGCAGTGCTAGATTAGGGAAAGCAAGTGAATAAAATACTAACAACAACAGCCTCACTTCTACAGCACATGCTGGGCCCCAGGCACAAAACCATTAACAAAAGCACAACTCATTTAAGCCCCAAACCACGTATGCCATAAATGTTTAACAACCACTTCAGAGCGAGGGGAGGAGGTGAGAAAGGATCTGACCTGTAGCATCTGCCAATTTCCCGGGTGTAAATACCACCAACGTAAAGTTACTTAACATGGAGCTGGTGAGAGATACATAGTACCAAAGCATAAACAGTACTTCCACCATATAGATTGAATAGTAGCAAATAACCTTAAAAGCATAAATACAGTCGCCCTCCCTTATCTATGGGGGATTCATTCAAAGACCGCCAGTGGATGCCTAAGTCTTTTTTTTTTTTTAATTTTTTATACATATCTCCCCATTGCCCCCCCTCCCTCCCAGGCATACCCCAACCCCCCAGTGTCTATGTTCATTGGTTATGATTAAATGCATAGATACAAGTCCTTTGATTGATCTCTTATCTACCTCACCTAACTTTAATCTTCCTGCTGTAAGATTAATCTATCCTTTCGTTCATCAGTTTATAATTTCTTTATTATCCCCCAATGAGTGCGATCATGTGATGCTTCTCCTTCATTGACTGGCTTATTTCACTAAGCATAAGGCTCTCCAGTTCCAACCAGGTTGCTGCAAATGGTAAGAATTCCTTCTTTTTAATGGCAGCATAGAATTCCATTGTGTAGATGTACCACAGTTTTCTGATCCACTCATCTGCTGACGGGCACCTAGGCTGTTTCCAAATTGTGGCTATTGTAAATTGTGCTGCTATGAACATAGGGGTGCATAAATCCTTTCTGATTGGTGTTTGTAATTTCTTAGGATAAATTCCTAAGAGTGGGATTACAGGGTCAAATGGGAGATCCATTTTTAGTTTTTTGAGGAAACTCCATACTGTTCTCCACAGTGGCTGCACCAGTCTGCATTCCCACCAACAGTGCACAAGGGTTCCTTTTTCTCCGCATCCTCGCCAACACTTGTCGTTTGTTGATTTGTTGATGATTGCCATTCTGACAGGTGTAAGATGGTATCGCATTGTCGTTTTGATTTGCATCTCTCGGATGATTAACGACTTTGAACATGTTTTCATGTGTCTCTTGGCCTTCCTTCTGTCGTCTTTTGAAAAGGTTCTATTTAGGTCCGTTGCCCATTTTTTTATTGGACCCTTCATCTTCCTTTTATTAAGTTGTATAAGTTGGTTGTAGATTTTGGAGATTAAACCTTTATCAGTGATAGCATTTGCAAATATGTTCTCCCATGCATTGATCTTTCTTGTTGTTTTGTTGATTGTTTCTTTTGCTGTGCAAAAGCTTTGATGCCTAAGTCTTGAATAGTACTCTATAGATATGATGTTTCTTCCTGTACATACATATCTATGATAAAGTTTAACTTATAAATTAGGCATAAGAGATTAACAACAACTAATAAAACCGAGTAATTATAACAATAGATTGTAATAAAAGCTATGTGAAGGTGGCATTATGAAGTAAAATAAGGTCACTTATGCACAAGCACAGCGATACCACAACAGTGAATCTGATCATCAAGTCACTACTAAATGACCAACAAACAGGGAGCATATAAATGGTGGAGACATTGGTGAGTTACATCTAGGGAGAGACTGAGTGGAATGGCAAGAGATTTCATACTACCCAGAACAGTGCACAATTTAAAACTTATGAATTGCTTCATTCTGGAATTTACCATAATAATTTCAGACCACGGGTCACTGAAAATATGGAAAGAGAAACCATGGATAAGAAGGGATTACTTATAGAAGACTGTAATTGAGATCATTAGGATGCAGTGAATTCTGAGTATTTATTATCTTTGACTTTAACCTAATTTGTTTAATTGTAAGTTTATATTATTTAAATTGTAATTAATAGCTTAACAACCAGTTCGCAAATTTCCTAAAAATTAAACAGTTGGCTCCAGCAAACCAGCTCTAGCACACAACTGCAGTACTGGTATAAACAGATATATGATTGTCTCCATTTTACAAAGGGGGAAACTGAAGCAACAGAAAGTTAAGCAAATTGCACAACAGTCACATACTGCTTCAACAGACATGAGCTACATTAATCTAAATACTGCAGCCACTTCAGGGCCAGAGGCCCTGCCTTAGGGAGCACACAGTCTCAAGAAGGAGGCATCCTAGTTACTCAAACACACAAGCGTGTAATTGGATATGCAACACGCACTGTGCCAGAGGTGATGAGAGGTAACATTCCTGCTGTGACTTGAAGGAGATGATGGATGGCAGGAAAGAGGAGGCCCTGGGGACAGGGGCAGATGCTATGCATGGATTTTGTGGCTGGAGAAATTTTCTGGTTCAATGCAACTGAACTTGTCCACTGCAGGCTGAGCCCTTGGCTGGCTTCCTCCAGCAGTTCATTACACATCCCCTTTCTCCCAACGTCTCACTGCTCACTGCTTCCCAGTTACCCCAGGATTTCAGCCCCCCAGCATGTAGCCTGGACCTTGATGGCCAGCCCTCCCTTCCCAGACTGTCATGGCCTCCCTATGGCTGGACAGACCTGTGCAATACAGAGGTCTGTGCTCAGAGGTGCTTGCTTCACTCACTCCCTGCATGTCTCAAAGCATGGCTTGGACACCAAAGAGTATTCTTCACTCCAAACCCTCAAGCTTTTTATTGCTGCAGCAAACAGCCTGAGTGGATCTGGGAGCCAGGAAGTGGAAGTGATCTCTGAAGCTCCGCTTATACATGAGTGGCACCATCTGATGGAACATCCTGTTATGACAGAAATGTTCTCAATCTGTGTGCTGTCTGCTAACACGGTAGCCACTTCTTCCCTGTGGCTGTTGACCATGGTTAATGCCACGAGAAACCACATGTTTAAGTTGCTTCCACCTTTTGGCTATTATCACTAATGCTACTGTAAACATAGGTGTACAATTATCTCTTTGAGACCACTTTCAATGCTTTTATGTTTATACCCCAAAGTAGAATTGTTGAGTCCTATGATAATTCAATTTTTAAATTCTTGAGAAACCACCATGCTGTTTTCCATAGTGGCTGTATCATTTTGCCAAGAGTCCACACAGTTTCCAGTTTCTACTGAGAAACCAAACCTTTAATTGTATTTCCATTTTAATTTTTATGACCATTGGCTCTTGCATTGGACAGCAGAGGCTTAGAGAATAAAAATAAACTCCTTGTGAAGGCCAAGAGGTCTCATGTGGTCTTAGTGCCTGCCGGCCTGAGTCCTTCCAGCCCCAGGCGGCAGCCACCCTGGTCTCCTTTCTGTGCTCATATACCCAGGTTCAGTGCAACCTCAGGACCTTTTCAGGTGCTGGCTAGAACACCCTACTCATTATCCTCCCAAGACTGGCTCCTTCTCATCTGTCAGGCCGCAACACCTTAGGAAGACCTCCCCTGACCTCCCAGTGAGTCACTCCTTCCTTCTCAAACCATATCCTGGCATATTATCTTGTGATGTTTTTCTTATAGAATTACCACTCCTGAAGTGACCTTGGGTGCTTGTTGAGTGACTAGAGAGGCTTAGGGGGCAGCGCAACGTGTGCACCATTCACTGTACTGCCTCTCCTTGCACCCCAGCAGGAGTTCAGTAGACACATGTTTAATTATGGCAGAGAGGAGGCAAAAGGAAGGACTTTGGGACAGTTCCAAGTCCCCAATTTTTAACTGACGGTTCAAGAATTTCCAGTTGCAGGAGCTCCACAAACACCCTGAAAAAACTGCATGCAAAAAATATGGAAAACCTATGCATATGTGCATATTCTGATTTTCTTCATGGATCCAAAAAGAAGTAAGTTGTAAAAGGAACAAGATGGGGGTTAACCCACCAACATCTGTGTCGTGTTTTTAGGGTTCACATACCACCACCCATAGGCTCTTTACTTAATTCTAACAGAGACCCCAGCAGGGAGGGGATAAACAATATTATATCCATTTCACAGACACAGCAGGGCCCAAACTGGAGCTTCACTCTTTTGGCTCCGCCTCTGATATTCCTGGGTCTAAAAAAATGGCAAAGTCAACCCAGGGACTATGCAGTCCAGAGGGAAGAGTGATTAGAATTTAGCTTTAGTGACATAGCACCAGCTGCCACACAGGAACACCATGAAGGTTTCTTTAAAGAACTAAAAGCAGCCTTGGTTTTGTCTATAAAAGTCCCTTGACTCCTTCTTGTAACTAAGTTCGATGATATAGGTAAAGCGCTGGATGCTTGGACAGACTGTAGGTGTGATATCAGTTAGCTATGGCAAGTATTACTGTTATCATCATCATCATCCTTAATGATCTGTCTGGTCTACAAGGACACAGGGTTGAAACTCAATGGCAGGAAGCAATAAATGGAAGGCAAACAACAATGACCTAGGGGAGCGGTTGCCAACCTTTCAGACCTCACAGGTGGTCCATGGACCACTGATTGGCAACTGCTGATCTAGGGCCCACAGAGACCCTACCCTCTGTGAGGTCATATGTGAGAGCAGGAGGGCCTACTTCCTGAGCTGGGGCTGCGTCTGAGGGTCAGTCTTTAACTTCAGAGGAGGCATCAGCAAAGACCTAACAAGGGCCTTCCAAACACAAGGCCTTCCAGACCAGACAATGCTACAAAAATGATGCAACACCAGCCAACAGGCCAAAGGCTGACCCCAGGATTCCTATATGTCCAGCCTGACCAGAAGGCCTACCTCAGAATTATTTCATTCTCCAGCACAGCAGTGGGAAAACTGTTTCTGCAGAAGATCACAAAGCAAATATGTAGGCCATTTGGTCTTTGTCGCAACTAGTCCGTTCTGTGGCTGTAGCATGAATGCAGCCCCACTCACACCCACTGTATCCAATAAAACTTTACTTACAAAAGCAGTTGCCAACCCTTTACCCAATAAGATGTACCTGTGGTTGATTGACTGTTTCTATTAGGCCTAGTCTCTAGGAAGGCAGATGTCAATTTACAGATGGATCTGCTGTAAATCATTTTACCCAGGAGAAGAGATAACCTCCCCCAATGGCAGTTTTATTATTCATGTGACATGAAGCAGCCTGTATCTAACTTTGCAATCCCCTTTCAGTGATTGCAAAGCTTTGGCTTTATTATCTTGCTGACCTCTCACTAAAAGGTTAAAAAAGTGACAGGTGTGCCCTCGCTGGTTTGGCTCAGTGGATAGAGTGTCGGCCAGCAGACCAAAGGGTTCGGGGTTTGATTTTGGCCAAGGGTATATATCTGGTTGCAGGCTCCTCCCCAACCCTGGTCCTGGTCCTGGCTCATGCAGAAGGCAACCAATTGATGTATTTCTCTCACACTGATGTTTCTCTCTGTCTTTCCCTCTCTCTTCTATTTTCCCTAAAAATCAATGGAAACATATCCTGGGTGAAGATTAACAACAACAACAAAAAAAGGAAACCCTGAAGACAGGCATTCTGCCCCATTTTGGGGTGTTGTGTGTTTTTGCCTGAATTCTGTTTTTAACTTTTGAAGAAAGTTAAACGTTGAAAATGATAAGCCTGTGTGTCTCTCCCACTCTGTTTCCAAGTTCTTAATCTTATTTAATAGAAATGCCACTCAGGGTAGCCACTCAGACTGAATTAAGAAAACCACGAGTGATGCAAGATAGAAAAAAGTCCCCATGAAGGCAGGGCTGATTTCCTTTCCCCAGGTCCTAGCCTTGCATCCAGTCCCAGACCCCAAATGAGTCCAAGCCAAAGAGGCCCACCACGGGGTGCTGTTTCTACAAAACAGGAGAGCAGCCTTTTCAAGAAAATGCCCAGCAACCCAGCAGCTGCCAACCTCCCAAGGCCAGGTGTGTGTTGTGCACTAGACTTCCCCAGATATGGCAAGCACCAGCCCTTCCCCTCCAAGCACACAGGTTTCCCATTAGTCCATCCATCCAGCCCTCTATCTCTGCCATCCCCAAGGTATCTTGGGCTGCTGGACCTAATTTCTTTTCATTTTGCCCGTAAATTTTCCAAAAGCCCCTGGCCTCCATTTCCACTAGCAGGTGCAGCCACTACTCTCCTAAAACTTTCACCTCTACTGGCTTTTCACTACACTTTGCAGAGAAGATTGACAACTGATCTCTAAATCAATTGGTGAAATGGGCAGAGGTTGCTGTGTCAGCACACTCTGGCTGGATCCTCTGAATGAAGTGCAAGGACCCCACCCAAAGGTGCTGTTCCTAAAGAGAAATGCCAAACTCTCGACAAAGCAGGAATAGAGGGAACCTACCTCAACGTAATAAAGGCCATATATGACAAACCCACAGTCAACATCATACTCAATGGGCAAAAACTAAAAATGTTTCCCTTAAAAACAGGAACAAGATAAGGTTGTCGACTTTCACCACTCTTGAACTAGCCACAGCGTTCAGACAAGAAGAAATAAAAGGCATCCAAATTGGAAGTGAAGAAGGAAACCTGTCATTATTCGCAGATGACATGATATTGTATATAGGAAACCCTGAAGACTCCACCAAAAACTACTAGATTAAATAAATGAATTCAGCAGTGTAGCAGGATACAAAATCAACATCCAGAAACTGATGGCACTTTTATACACCAATAATGAACTCTCAGAAAGAGAAACTAAAAAAAAAAAAAAAATCCCGCCGAGATGGGTTTGGCTCAGTGGGTAGAGTGTCAGCTTGCGGACTGAAAGGTCCCAGGTTCGATTCCGGTTGGGGGCATGTACCTTGCTTGCAGGCACATCTCCACAATGGAGTGTGCAGGAGGCGGCTGATCGATGTCTCTCTCTCATCGATGTTTCTGACTTTCTATCTCTCTCCCTTCCTCTCTGTAAAAAATCAATAAAAATATATATTTTTTTAAAAATCCCGTTTACCATTACAACAACAACAACAAATAAAATACCTTGGAATTAACTTAGCCAAGACGGTAAAAGACCTGTAGGTGAAAAACTATAGGGCATTTAAAATAAAAGAAATAGAAGACACAAACAAGTGGAAGCATATGTTGTATTCATGGATTGGAATAATTAACATAATTAAAATATCCATATTACCCAAAACAATCTTTGGATTCCATACAATTCCTATTAAAATATCAGCAGCATATTTCAGTTATCTAGAACAAATATTCCAAAAATGTATATGGAACTAAAAAGGACCCCAAAGAGCCACAACAATCTTAAGAAAGAAGAACAAAGGTAGAAGAATCACAATACCAGATATCAAGCTATACTACAAAGCCACTGTAATCAAAATAGCCTGGTACTGGCACAAGAACAGGCACACAGATCAATGGAACAGAAAAGATTTCTCAGAAATTGATCCAAGCCATTATGCTCAATATTTGACAAAGGAGGCAAGAATATACAATGGAGTAAAGACAGTCTCTTCAATAAATGGTGCTGGGAAAACTGAACAGACACATGCAAAGAAATGAAACTAGCTCACCAACTTATACCATTCACAAGAATAAACAAGATGAATAAAAGACTTAAATGTAAGTCATGAAACCATAAAAATCCTAGAAGAAAATATACGCAGCAAAATCTCATGTAGCAAAATTTTCCCAGATACATTGCCTAGAGCCAGAGGAACACAGGAAAAAATAAACTATTGGAACTACCTCAAACCAAAAAGCTTCTGCTCAGCAGAAGAAACCAGCCTCAAAATGAAAAGAGAACCCACTATATCGGAGAATATATTTGCCAATAATACATCTGATAAGGGGTTAATTACCAAAATATAGTACCCTTTTAAAACTGACATATATTAGAAAATGCATTTTCTAAAAGCCTCTGCTAGACAAATAATAAATGTTATTGCTCAATTATATAATTCTATCCTTGAATATTCCAGCAGTGATTGTGTAAGAATAGCTGACAGGCACCAATTAGAGCTTTCACACGGGAGCTCTTCGGATGATTTTTGCCTTATTACAAAGCCAATAGTCAAGTCTGCTAAATACAAGTGTGATCCTAGATTGGAACCCAAACCAGGAAAATACATTAATGGTGATGGACAACAGGAATAGCAAGATAGACAAATGTAGTGCCTAAAAAATACAGCCCCTTATTTTCTTTGCCTTCTAAAGTTCAATCCGTTTGGTTTTTCTTAAGCTGTATGGTAAAAACAAAACAAAACCAAAAAACAAACTCCTATTAATATTTCCATATAATGACATATGTTATTAACATTTGTTACATTCCTTTAAAAAGCCTGGAATTTAAAAGAAAAAAACTCGGGATATATTATTCCAAAAATTATGTATTTCCAGAAGTTTCCAAACACAACAGTTCCGTGTGGATCTGCAGATACATTCGCCACAGTGTCAGAGCTCTCCCTCCAAGAGTGAATTTTACAAACGCCAGAAAATAATTTCCTTTGTTTGCATTCAAAGACTTTTCTCTCCCACACCAGCCTGGACACTGGGCTTGAAGGAGGAGTCCCACAGCTTGCAGAAACTGGAATCCAATAAACGCGTTAAAGGTGGGGGTGGGGGGTGGGGAGCGGGATGGGTGAACCTTGGGTAGCTGGGTGATCAACAGGTGGCCCTTTCAAGTGTGGATCCCCAAGTGAAGGAGCGAGGATCCTTGCAGCCAGGAAACTCCCGTTTTCCTTTAGTGACAATGCCCTCCCTCCGGCCCCCGGGTGAGGGCAGAATTGCTTCCTAGAGGCGTTTAGAATTGAGTAGCCCAGTTCTTCGAAACACAGGGGTGCAAAGGCCAGGAAGGGGGCGGAGTGCCGCGGGGCGGGGGGAGCCTCCTCACTAAGGGAGCCTCAGGATTGGTCAGTTCCAGGCAACTCTAGGCGCGCGTTCGCGGGGCGGGGCGGGGCGGGGGACGAGGCCCGCGAGACCGCGCCCCCCGGAGCCAGCCACGTGGCCTTCGAGGCCCGGCGCACACTCCGCTCCGGGACTCCCGGACTCCGGGCCAGGCGGGCAGACGGCTACAGCACCGCCCTCGGGCTCAGCCAATCGGCGAGCGCTCTGCCGGGCTCTGGCCCCGCCCCGGCGCGCGGGACGCCGGCCCCGCTGGCGCTGTGCTGGTGGCAGTCGCGGGGCACCCGAGCCAGGGGCCCAGGGTGCCTCCGGATGTCACTTTGTAAGAAATTAAAGAAAAGGAGGAACCCAATGCGCAGACTGCCTCCAAGCAGCCACCTGGCGGACTGGGCCGGGCACGCGGAGCGTGGCCCAAGGGAGATGCGGGCACCGTCGGGCCACAGCCTGACTGGCAGGCAGTTCCTGGAAGACGGCTGAGGGGCGCCCTGATCCCAGGCCTCTTTCTGGTGGGGTCCAGAAAGGACAGCGGCTCGCCAGTGTCATTATCACCCAAATCAGGGATAGTGAAGGTCCGCACTCCGGGGACAGTGCACTCTGTTACCCTACCCACCAATCCCCAGAGCACCAAGGGCCATACTCATGAATTATATTCTTTAGAAAACTTACAGAATATTTTTTGGGCTGTCCTCCAGTCCAGTCAATGTTTCCTGTGCATTTGAAGATGGCAAACCTGTGTGCTGCACGTGTATTTGCAATTCCAGTAACCCCCACACACCCAAGGAATACACTTTGAAATGTGGATTCCACTTGCATAATACAATGTTCAGCACATATCGGTTAATATGCTATTACTAACTCTATTATTCAATTAACCATCTCCATTACTGATGTGGAAACAGAGGCAGCGGAGGGCTGTTTTGCTAATGCCAGATCAGCTAGCAAGCAGCCGTGCTAAAACTCCAACCCAGGTCTCCCCAGGAAACTTGGACTAGGTGTCATTATGGAGTTAGAATCGCCTGCCCCCGACCCTGGCCCATCTGGATCTGGTCCCTTCTAGGCATTGGGATACAGAAATGAATGGAGAAATATTGCTCTGCTCTCCCAGGAGGCACAAAAGAGACAGATAAGTCCTATGAAGGGGGGGCGGGTGGAGGGGATGCTTGTCTGTCTTATTATTGCATCCTAAGACAAGGCACACAGTAGGTGCACAATAAAGCTCATTTAAAAAAAAAAAAAAGAAAGAAAAGATGGGGAATAGGTGACTGGCTTTTACCCAGCAGGAGAGGGACAGTCCGTGCAAATATGTGAATCCCCAGGGAACTCTGAACAGCTCAGAGTTGAAGGGCAAAGGACCGGAGAAGAGGTGTGAGAGACCAGGACATACAAAAGGTTAGGGAGCGAGCAAAGAGACCTGGACACTGCACCACGAGAGGAACCAGCCAAAAAAGATACCACCAGATCGACATGGGGGGACAATTTTCTGGTTCTCTGGTGGAGGGCTGAGGAAGGCCAGGGCCCAGGGAAAGGAGGAAGAGAGGCTGGCTTCGAAGCCCTCAGGGAGGTGAGGTCATGGAGTCTTATCACCTGGGTGACTCCCAAGTTGCCACCTTTAAACTACAGACAAGGAAGTTAGGAGCTCAAACGTGGACAATCTGGATTTGAGGTGTGGAGTCCAGATGTCAGGGCTTCAGCACACGACTGTGGTTGTGGTTGCTAAGTTAGCCCGAGAACCACTCTGGCTAAGGTGCATGGGTCCCTGTTGTTCATTGTGGACATTTTTAAAGTTTTTCTTCGTTTGTGTACACAATACACACACATTTTAGGCAATTAACTACAGCAATAGTTTTTTCAAAGTTTTGAGGAGTGTCAGTCTCAGGTTTTCTACTTCTTGAGCCCATTTAAATTTTACAGGCTATTTAGAAATTAATAATGGCAAAGGGTGCACCTTACAATATACAGACAGAGCTGTTTGCAGGAGGGAGCAAATTCAGTCTTAATTTCTTGCCGAAGGAAATAATTAAATAAAATAAGTACTTAAACCAGTAAACAAAATTATTTTAATAATATTTCCAAATGATTTATCATCAGAGCTATCTTTATCAATTTTTTATGGATTTTAAATTACATCTCCATTTTCATTCTTAATTTTACACACAATATTTGTTCTCCCCTCCCTTTTCTCCCTTTTTCTTCGTTACTATATGGATTCTTCCTGCTAAAACAGCACAGTCAAATAAAGTTTCTGAATTGACAGAAAAGTGCTGTCCAATTCAGCAGTCTCTAACCACATGTAGCCACCAACTGTAAAAATCTGGGTAATGTAATGTGACCGAGAAATTGAATTTTCCTGTGGCTAGTGGCTTCCTAACTGGGCACTGAAATTCTAAAACATCCAGCTCTTGAATTTGTCAATTCTATTTGTTTTCTAATTAGTCCCTGTTAATTCGTTACTTCCTTCTTCCTGTATAGATATGTCTCATTATTCACTGTATCATTTGTCTATATACTCATTTAACACTGTCATTTGTCTCTGCAGCCACATCTCCACTACATTTGCAATTTTGAGATCCTCCTTGACCAAAGTTAAGAGTCATGTTTTGTTTTTAGTTATCACATGGTAGGAGTTTGTCTTACGTGGTTGTTTGGTTAAGCTTTTAAAAACGAATTTTCAGTTACATTTACTTGCTCTTTGGAATGTATTGCATTGGGTTGGGGGGGGTGAGTTTCGTTTCTTTTTTATTTTGTTTTTTTATGCTTTTCTTTTTTGTTTTTTTAGATTTAACAGATGATTAATTTTTCTAAATATTCCAAGAGCACTTTAAGTTGTGCATTGTTTGCAGAGTACAAAGTTCCATCCATATCTGTTACTACGATCTTATTTAATAACCTTATTATTCAAACTCCTTGTTGCCTAATTGAGGTTTATCTACCTCATCAAGGCTGTGTTTGAGTCCCCACTACTACTACCACAACCACCTCACTCCCGAACCTGCTTTCTCAATGTTCCCTGTATTTCCTACAATTTGCTCTCTAAAGTTTGGTTCTATACTAGAGATGACCTGCATTAAGGGTTGCCTCTTCACACAGTGCACACAATGCTCTCTTTTTCTCCTTAATGATACTTTTTATCTTAAATTATTTGCATTCTTTCTTTGTTCATGTTTAATCATAGGTTTAAATTTTGTGTCATTTTTGGAATTAGGTATAACCATTTTCCAGTTGGAGACAGACGGGGAGATGCGGGGGAGAGAGAGAGAGTGAGAGAGAGAGAGGGAGAGGTGCCTCTATGGGAATAATGAAGTGAGGATGGGAAATGTCAAGAGTTTGAAATCTGTTGCTGTGGAAGGTCTTATTGAAAGGAGAGTTTCTCTGGGGATAATCTCAACTATAAAAAGATCCAATCACATGACCAAGGGCAATAGCTTTTTAATAGCAAGTACATAGTGGCCTTCAATGTGCACAGGTTTACAGAAGTCATTTTTCCCAGGAGCTGCTACACCCAAAAACTAACAGAGTTTATGCACAGTGACAGGGGACACAGAAAATATCAACTTATAAAGGACAAGAGTAAACATCAGAATGTACCAAATTTCTGCTGAGACACCATGAAACAGAATTGCATGTCAATGAAAACACACCTATTTCAAATTCCATTGTGACCCAAAGGGAGAGACCCTTTGGCTTATTCCCATATTGAGTTCTTTCCTAAAGCCAGTCTGACTGCTTTGTTTTCCATCTAGAAAAGAGGAAAACTCCATGTGTCACCTGCAGGCCAGCAGGCTCCTGGCTATTCCAGGACACTGCTATTCTATTCTGAAAAGGGGAAGTTCTCTGGTTTGGAGGAAAACCCATTTTCTGCCCAAGTTTATTTTGACTAGAGAAAAGAATGTGTTTGCCCCTTGGCAGCTGGGTCCTCAGACTTCACTGGCTCTTTGGAGACCCTTTGCAGCCCTCCATCTATCATTCTTGCTAAGGTGAGTGCCCCCTGGAACTCCATGGCTCCGCCTCTCTCAAAGCTGCCCAGCCCTGCACACACCTGGGGTAAATGTATGAAGGAAAATAAAACTGTGCAAATGTTTCCCATCAGAATGGATGTGGAGTAGCATCTTAAAAGATGGGTAGCATTTCAACACCAAAGAAAGCCAGCCGATGGGAGAGAAAACTTACTGGTAAAAAGCCTCTTTTGCATACAGACGAAGACCACAGAGGAATTGTGTTTCCTCACCAGAATCAACAATGCCCATACCCTCTCTCTCTGGCCAATGTTTACTCACAGGTGGATTGTTTTCTGCACCTTGGAGATGCCCTAGAAACCTCTTCGACCTTTTCAGGCAGGCTCCCTGACTACAAACTCTCCCTTTCATGAGAAAGTGTACCTGGTGGCAAAATACATCTGGTCACTAGTCCCATTACCATCTTCCTGCCAATGCCCTCAGTCCACAGACCTGAGACCCCACAGAGTAGTAGGCCCCATTCTGATCTCTGGACACAAGCTGGTAAGAAGCACATACAGTTCTACCACCTCTTGGGGGAGACAGACGGACATCAGCTCATCAACACAAGAACGTTTAGTACAAACTGCCGATCCTCCGAGTGAATTCACAAGGAGCTGTGACAAGCCTGGGCTGTTAGTTTCCTAAGAAAGTTGTTTTGTAAAAGCTAAAGTGTTTCTTTCTTGCATTGGACACCCAGAGAGCCCAATGACACCTTCTGGCTGAACCCTCTGCCAGTCTTAGTCCCCCAGCTTCCCTTTCCATCGGCCATGCAATGAAGCTAAGAGACATAGGGACAGTTGGCCACACACCTGAATCCTTTAGCCTCCAGAACTGAGGTGGGGGACAGTATGATGGGCTCAGAGAAACTGTACTGTCCAAATCTATTCTCTCAAGGCTCTCCCATCAGACCCGGGATACACAGTTCAAATCACCCAAGTGTGCAGGGCAAAAAATTATGGAGTCAGGCAGATCACGTCCTGACTACATTACTCTCTGTGCCTCAGTTTCCCCATGTATGCATGGGGACAGTAATAGTCTGGAGGAACAGGCGGAATGATGCCCCAAACAAGCTCAGCACAGCATCTGACCCCTAGCAGAACCCAAGAAGGATTTTTCAAAAGCATCAACACCAGCAGCAATTTCAGCCTCCTCATCCCTCTGCTTTGGACTCCATAAAATAGCAGTAACTAACTCCTGCCTGCCATGGGGGTGGGGTGAGAAGGGTTTAAATTACCAAATTTAAACCATGCCCCAAGAAATGTTTGTTTCTTTCCTCTCCAGGTGTTTGTTCTTGGGGCAATTGTTCATCCCATTTTTATGTGTCACTCCTCAAATCTGACAGGTTTTGGGGGAAGGATGACTGAGTTGGTATCGCTGATAACCAAGGGACTGATGGCTGGTCCTGGAAATCCAGCCCATTGCTGTGCTCCATTCAAGTCAACAAATGCAAGTCAGTATCTGCTCTGTGCCAGGCAGGCCAGGCACGGGATGCTGACGCAACTGGAGTTGTCCCTGATCTCCAGGAGCCCACGATCCAACACAGAAAGGCCTTAGCCAGACACGTTTGCATGTCCATTTCTATCTGAGTCCCAAATCTCTCTGTGTTCCCATCAACCCCACATTCACATCTTTCCCCAAAGGAAACAGCCTGAAAGAATTTTCCAGGGCACTGTTAAATAAAACACATGATGTGCTCTAAAGCCCAACTACTTTGTAAAATAACCACACTTCCTAATGGCACCTTTGAAACCACTTGGACGTTTCTAGAAGAGCTGACCCACCAAAGCAGAACACTGCAGGCTGAAAGGGAAAACATGAGATGCCCAATTTTCTTCTCAGAAATCAAGATTTAATAGCCTTCTAGGGAAACCATAATTGGAGAGCTATTGGGCGCATTCCTCCCTGAGGCCTGTGATTATGCAGCTTCGAAAAAGTTTGGGATTTGGGGCCTTGAGCAATTTTGGGCTTAAATGAAAATGAGTGAGAAACCCAAAGCAAGAGGTGTAATTAAATCCCACCACACAAACACAGACATGGAGAAAAAGCTGAATGGGGCACAAATAGGTTGGGGAAGAAAATCTCCATGAACAGAAAGAAAGCTCTCAAGTAAAACATGATCCACCCCATTATATCTCCTGCCCTGGCTAAGAAAGGGAGAGGGTCAAGGAGCGTGGCCTCGGGCATGTAAAAAGATTTATGCTAAAGACCTACCCGCTAAGCCCCCCTCCATTCCTGTTCTTTACCCCAAAAAAACCATCTCATGTTTGGCTTATAAACTTCTGCTTCTTGGTACTGGTCTACAGCAAAGACAGCAAAGCCTTGTGAGCTGTCACTGACCCTGTGCCATGTGACCCTGTGCGGCCTCCAAGAGGCACTGCAAGGTTGGCCTCCCTGTAGATCCTAATTCCTGCTCCCTCCTCACCTTGAGTTCCCCACTTTGAAATCTGAAGATCAGAGTTGCGTCTTGGTTCTCAAAAAATTCCCCCTGAATTTCCTTCCTGTGCCCTTGGCAGTTCTCATTCCCAGCTGCCCATGAGATAAAAAGGTAATGCACTTCTCCTGAGTAACAACCACCCCAAAAAAAGGAAACTTTTGGAAAATTAAACACTGGGTAGCTCAACAGAAACTTTGCCTTAGAAAAATGGGGTCTGACACACACAAGCGTCATAACCTTGACCAACTTCAGAGAGCAATTATCATGAATGTGAGAAACCAACAGCTGGAACATGGAACCATGAAGATAGGGCTGAGTGAACCGTTAAGATAAGCACAGGCCTTCTGGTGCTGGAGTCTGCAACCCCTCCAAGAGAGGTGGACGAGAGGGCTGCTAAGCTGAGGGAGGGTGGCCTAATAGGGGGACATGAGGCAATGCTGTCTTGTCACCCCACTCAATTTTCTATTTAGGGAAGAGTGTGCCAGTGTTTAGAAACTAAGGCAGAGAATACTATCCAAGGTGGAATCTGCCACTCCCTGGCTCTGAGCTCGTGAGCAAGTAAGTATCTCGGCTTCACCAAACGCCCATTTCCCCTTTTGTAAAATGGAAGAGCATGAGACCACCTACTTTGTAGAGATGCTGTGGGTTCATTCCATGACTCATCAGCAGCAGCACAGAATAGCCAGCACTAAACCCGTTTCTGAAGTCACTAGGTCACCTCAGGGCTTTGCACGTGCAGTTCTGGCCATCTAGAATTCACTCTGCCCCCAAGCACCTCCCATAGCAGCTTCTCCTTTATTCTTCTGGTCTCAGTTTGAATGTCAGTGTCAGAAGCGTTCCCCCAATCTCTGTGTGTTTAAGGAGACCCCTCCATACCACCTCATCTTGTCACGCTGACTTAATTCCTTTGTAGGACTTATCACCACCTGAAATTAGTCTTTCCATCTGAATGCTGATTGAGTGCCAGGCCCACTGGATTGTGAGCTTCAAGAGAGAAGGCCTGTTGTGATTTTTATTCACCATCAGCCCCCAGAGCTCAAGAGCTGTACAAACAGTAGCTACTGCTTTTAAAAATGTTCTCACGTGGGCTAAACCTCCTGCCAGCTCCCAGTGAGCTTGGGAGTAGGTCACCGAGTCTAAAGATGACCCACCAAATGAAAGGGCTGGGTTACAGGGCAGTGCTGGGTCTCAGCTCCCTGTCACTATCTGGGAAATAACTATAGTCCGTTCTGTTACATAAGCATTCCTAAAAGTCACTGCATTTATGGGGAAAACAGGGTTAGGTCACAGCACTCAAACACATCATCAGTGACACCTAATAAAATAAATCTAATAAATAAGAGTAACACTGTTGTTCTGCACATGCCAAATAGTTACGAAACATACCACCACAAACTCTGAGACATATGACCTTGCAAAGGGCCTGAAACTTGCTTGTGTGGAAGTCGGTGTCCGAGGGCTGTAGCCCTGAGGGATTATGACAGGGATCTCTAAAATGGATGTAAAGTCCGGACCCCAGATGCAGGCATTGGTTACTCATGCAGGGGTCCGAGAGAGGGTGTATGCTTCAGATGTGTGCATGGTTTTTGCCTACATAACTTGGTTCAGCTGCTGGCAGCTTTCTGAGTTCAGTTCACCCACTTTTCTCTGAGACAAGACTGCCAGGAGCAAAGGTGAAATTTACATGTTTAATCTGTGCCTTAGTACCACCATCATGTTGGAACAAACGCAAATCTTCAAATATTGTACAAAATCAGAAACAGGTCAGAGAAAGTAGGAGCATTGAAAATCACGACCCACAACTGGAGCTTGGTCGGGTAACCTTCCCGAGGCCCATGTGGTCTCCACAGGAGCCTAGGTTGCACCTTAATAATGAAGGCTTAATTCCTCCGAGCACACCTTGCAGAGCGCAACGCATGCATCATGCACACCTCACCATAGCAGTCTGCAGCAGCCAGACTTATTTGCAATCTCCAGCTTCTGCTCTCCATGTATGCAAATGTTGAGATCAACACTGTAAAAGTCATATGTTTCATTTCACAGAAGATCCATGTGGTGTGAGGATAAAAATACAGTAAGACCTCAATATAATGGATTAGTTAGGGCAAGGGGATGTCCATTAAAGCTGCAAGTCTGTTATATAGTAGATTTTCTGAATAGGTATGTTAAAAAAATTGACAAATTAGTTTACCTGTTTTTAGTTATGTAGACACATTTGTGGAATTAAAATTAAATATGTATGAAAAGTTTTCTATATCTAATATAGTACTTTTAAATTTATACTGAACAGGTCTAGTAAATGCGGGCATTCACCAGTCAGAATGAGTAAACAAATGCACACACTGGGCATAGCTTCGCGCAGTCAGAACATCAGCTCCACTCATTAAAACTGCTGTAGAAAGTCACATCACCCAATAACAGAACCAATTACCACACTTGGTGTGGTATGATCACATACTAATCATTCCCCGAACATCATTATCAGTGGTGAGTCTTGGATTTAAATATGAGAATATAGTTGTAGATATGTAATATTTATTTTGTTGAAATTATTACAGTTTCCCCCCCCCAATATATGGCCTATTCACTAAAATTTGTTAAAAATAACGGTGAATTAATAACAAAAAAACTCTGTTAAATATAAGCAAATCTTGATTAAAAGCATTTTAAAATTAATAGGGTGTTAATTTTCACATATCACATATGGCCATAAATTTTGTCCATTAAATGCGAAGTCTGTTAAATTGATGTCTGAAAAATTGAGGGTTTACTGTAATGTGTGAATAATTTACAGAGTAAAATGTGGAACATCCTGCCCTACCCCCATCTTTAAATACTATTTTCTCTGCCTACTGTAGTTCAGGAGCAAAGTCTAGGGCAGGGGTTGGCACCGCGGACTTGACACTCACAAAGCAACACTCGGCTTACCCCAAATGGGACACAGGCCCCACCACCACACCAGAGAGACAGCCCACCAAATTGCAGCTGACACCCCTAGACCCCAGATGCAAAATGCAGCCCACAGCCCAGCCCAGCTCGGAAACAGCAGGCCCTGGGTAATGCTGTCATGCAGCAATGTCAGGCTTCCTCTCTCTAGCGACGATTAGCCTCCTTGCAGTTTCTTCAGCCCACGACTTGCTTTATAGCGAGGTGCAAACATTTCACATTTTAACCAAATGTTTGTGAAGTGTTTTCCCGTGCCTCATCTCATTTGATCCTCACATAAGTCCTGGAGTAGGTAGATAGGAGACTCAGTGGAATCCTATTTTCTTTTCATTAGCTGGAAAATGGAGATTTAGAAAGCATAGAAACTTGACCCAACTGAAAAGAAGTAAGAAATGCTGGACTTTGAAAATGACTTCAGGTTTTCTCACTGCACAGAATATAGTCAAATACTGCTGCAGTTAAGTATTTTACCCTTTGTTCTCCCTGTGTGATCTACAATAATAATATGCTTCATGTTGGTATTTACTTCTGTGTTGCTGACAATTAACTGAAAGAGAAGTTAGGGTGCTTCATTGGGCTGGAAAAAGTTTAGCTAAATCAGAAAGCAGGTCTAATTAAGCAAGTTTATCTATATACTAGAAGCCTGATACACGAAATTCATACAAGAGTTGACCTTCCTTCCCCCGACTGCTGGCACCGGCTTCCCTCTGGCATCCAGGCTTCCTTTGCAGCCTCAGCTTTGTCCAGAAGCATATTACTCTTTTATTATAGATATAAAGCTCTCGCTGGCGCCAATCGCATGCATGTGTTTTGATCTGTCATTGTTGGTTGACACTTCTATTATAGAGAAAAGGCGAATAGCAATATTAAAACATTTCTTCTAATTAATTTCCTTTCAATGCGCAAAAATTTGTGCACTGGGCCACTAGTTTATAATAAAGAGTTGGAGATGTCCATGGACTGAGGACTAGAGAAAGACATTACAAATTAATGTGGTCACAAGAGAAAAAGATCCAGACAGCTTCCAAGAAATGTTATTAAGGAAGAAAGCCAAGATGCAGATCAGCAAGGAAAACATTTGTGCTAAAGGGTGACAGGCAGGTGTGTGTGGCATCCACACACACATACACAAAATTCTCTCTGGGTGAAGAGACAACGGGAGAGAGGGCAGATATGGAAAGGTCTTAAGCTTCTTTATAATGGTTTTGACCATTGTATGTATAATAACCTTTAAAAATAGGTTGAATGGATAAACAAAATAAGATAGGTAGATATATAGATAAATAAATGGATGGATAGACACACACACAGACACACACACACACACACACACACACACACACACACACACATCCAATCAATGGAATATTATTCAGCTTTAAAAAGAAAGGACATTCTGACACCTACTACAACATGGATGGAAGAAGCCAGACACAAAAAGATAAATACTATGTGATTCCACTTATATGAGGTCCCTAGGGGAGTCAGATCAATAGAGACGGAAAGTAGATAGTGGATGCCAAGGGATGAGGAGTTAATGTTCAATGGAGACCATTTCAGTTTGGGAAGATGAGAAAATTCTGGAGATGGATGTTGGAGATCATTGCACAGCAATCTGAATGTACTTATTCCCAGTGAACTGTGCACTTAAAAATGGTTAAGATCGTAAATATTATGCTATGTGTATTTTACATTTCTTAATTAAAAAGTGAAGAATGGAGCAGGAGGCAGCCTGGGCAAGTTCTGTCGGCTTCCTCCCAGCACCATAACTGGACTTGTGGCTAAACTACAGAATATTTGACTTGAAAACCCAGCTGAAAAGTAGCTGATCTGAAACCCTAAAGGTGGGGAGCATGGAGAAGAGACAGGAGAAGACATGGAGTGGGTGAGCCAACTTGAGCAGCTGCACAGTGAGGCTGGGGAGCCAGAGGGCAGGTGCGGCAGCACAACCCCACCCTTAGGAGCCAGAGGTACCTCACCCCCTGGGAGCCAGAGGTCTCCGAGCCATGCAGGGATCCCCAACTCAGAGCAACAGAGATGGGAAGAGGAGCCCCCGTACCACCAGGAAGTGGGAATCAGTGGCGATTGAGTCCATCTGGGAGACTGGGACTGCACCTTCCCAGTAAAAAGGCAATTGCTTAGTTACAACACAGCCTAGGACGTTCACTCCATTTGTCTGCAGGAGTCATGCAGCCACATTCCAGATGGGTGCAGTGGTAAGGGTCTGACCCGTTCGCCCCGCAGTAAGTCTGAAGGTCTATTCTTTAAAGTAACTTTTGGGGGAGAGCAGGACGTGGGCTGGACAGAGTGCCCTGGAAAAGTGAAGCGATTCTCCCCACCTCAAGCAAAAAGGAGTTGCCTCTTCCCCCACCTATGGAACAGGTCTGGGCTAGAAATCTGCGGCCCTGTGGCTGGTCCTGGCAGCACCTGGGGCTTGGACATCTGGCCTGGTGGTGGGGGCCTGGGCAGAAGCCCTGTCCAGCAAGGGCCAGCCATGCTGGAAAGATCAGAGACACATTGGGGCTGCGGTGTATTTTGTTTCTTGTTTTGGGGAAGAAAGGGAGTGTTATTGTTATTTTGTATGTTGTGTTTTTAATATCCCCTCCTGCTTGGGGTGGCAACAAGGTGGTGACAGTGACCCAGGCAGTACCTGCCCACTCCTCCTGCAAGTGACAGGCATCACTCCCACCTCAAATCTGTTAAAACCATCCTGACAAGGACCCGGATACCCCCACAGAGCCTATTTCCATAGGGGAATGGAGAGCAGCTCAGAACAGGAATATTCAAGGTGTAAGACCCCTGGCAGACGCAGCCTCTAGTCTACCAAGGCCCTACATGGGGATCTACCCTACCTGGCATCAGGCATGTTGCCCAGGACCAGGCAAGGACAGTGACTCATTGTCTGGCAACAGAAAACTTCCAGGACTGACACACCAAGGGGCCAGACTCAATAACATTAGAGCAAAATCCAGCAAGCTCCACAAAAGCAAATCCAAAGGGGTTTTTTATTTGTGGCTTTTGTTTTGCCTTGTTTTTCTTCCCTCTTCTCTCTTTTTCTATCATATTCTCTTATTTCTATCTTAAATCTATTCTTTTTTTCCTTTTTCTTTATATTTTTATTTATTTTTCTTTAATCTTTTATTTTTCTTTTTTCTTTTCCAATTCTGTATTTTATATTATTCATTATTATTACTTTAAAAATAATATCATTTATTTCTTTTCTTTATTTTTTTGTGCTTATTCTATTTTTTGTCTCTTTCTACATTTCTTTCACAGTCTCTCTTTTTTTTCTTCTTTACTTCTTTTGGTCTGTCTTTTGCTATTTTTTTTAAATCTTTAATTGTGGTGTTGATTGTTTTTTTTATTACTGTTTTGTTTTTCATGCTGTTTTTTATTTGATCGGGTTTATCTTGTTTTGTTCTGTCAGCACCTGTATAACAGCACAACATGGTCAGTGTTGAAACTCACAGTCAGCAAGTCTGAGGGCCGAACCTACCCACAAATGGGACAATAGCAATAATGACCAAATTGAACAGAAGGGCCCACATAACCCACACAAGGGATATTTCTAGAGCACCCAGCTCAGAAGATAAGGGAGACTGCACCAAGTCCCACAAGAAGGCCTCCCCATCAAGATTGGGAGGCATAGCAGTCCTATTAAATACAAGGAAAAAACCCACAAAAAAAAAACATCAATAATGGGAAACAAAGAAACAGGCCACAAATGAAAATAAACAAACAAACAAAAAGAAAATGGAAGAGATCTCTAGAAAAAACAACTAATGAGGCAAGCCATTTAGCAGCTATAGAGTTCAAAGTAGTGGTTCTAAGGGTGCTCAAACAACTTAGAACTATAAGAAACTTAATGGTAATTACAAGAAACTTAGTAGGAACTACAGTAGCATGAAAAAGGACATAGAAACCACGAATAAGAAACAGTTGGAAATGAAGAATGATATAGCTGAAATAAAGAATACCCTGGAAGAAATCAACAGTACATTAGAAAAGCTGAGGAAAATATCAGCAAATTGGAAGACAAGGGAGAAAAAGATCACTAAAAGCAGAAAATAATATTTAAAACGCATGAGAACAGTTTAAAGGAACTGTGGGACAACATGCACATAACAGCAGTAGCGAAGGAGAAGAAAGTGAACAAGGGATAGAAAACCTGTTTGAAGAAACACTGACAAAAAATTTCCCTACCTGGTAAAGAAAAAAGTTTCGCAAGTTCAGAAAGAGTACCAATAAAAACGAACACAAAGAGATCCACAGCAAGACACATCATAATTAAAATGGCAAAGGTTAAAGACAAAGAATTTTAAGGATAGCAAAAGATAGTTAACTACAAGAGAGCTCCTATAAGTCTGTCAGGTGATTTCTCAACAGAAACACGAATGGCCATGAAATATTCAAAGTAATTAAAAGCAAGGATATGAAACTAAGACTACTCTATCCTGCAAGGCTATCATTCAAAATTGAAGGTAAAATAAACAACTTTTCAGATAAAAAAAAAGAGACAAAAGGAGTTTATTACCACCAAACCAGCATTATAAGAAATGCTAAAGGTACTATTATAAGAAGAAATAAAGACATATGTATAAAGGGAAAAAAAATGGCCAAAAAAAGTGGCTATCAATAATAACAATAAATGGATTAACTGCTCCAATCAAAAGACATAGGGTACCTGAATGGTTAAGAAAACATGACCCATATATATTATGCTATCTACACAGACCAATTACAGAACAAAAGACTCATGAGGAAGAAAGTAAAAGGATGGGGAAAAAATTCCAAGTAAATGAAACAATAAACAAACAAAAAAAAGGAAGCAGCAATGTATATACAGTAGAACTTCGGTTCTCAAAGTTAATTTGTTCCAAAAGGTGTTCTAGAGACAATCTGTTCAAAAACTGAGTTGCTTTTCCCATTAGAAATAATGTACGTTGAATTAATTTGTTCCAGACCACACTCCTCAAATTTATCAAAACACCTCCTATCCCCTCTCTCCCCACTTCCTCCTCCCCCCCTTACACCCACCCCCACCCCTGCCGCCCCACTAACCTTAAACAAATCACTTTCAGTATTCCTTCCAGGGAAGTGTTTCAGGACCTCAGCATGTGGCATCTTCACTTGCTGTCACTGCTAACTGCTTTTCCTTTATCCAAATCAATGACCGTTTTTCTACCTCTTCAATTGTCTGTGATCACTGCTTCTTTCACACCATTAACAACATTAACACTGTTGATGGCCACTTTGTTTTAAAAGTGTGCTAATCTAATCCTCCATTTGTCCAGCAACAAAGAAAAAAACCTCAAAGATATTCACAGCACTATTTCCTAAGATGTTAGTGGTAAACTAACTCATACTGGCACATTCTCTCCTTTGCTTGTGGCCTAAGAGGCACTTTTTGTCATGCAAATGTATCAGCATAAAACAGTTGTGAGTTTGAAAACTGCAGCTTGTTCAACAACTGAAATATTTTTTTCCCTGAATTTGGTAGAAAACCAAATTTTTTAAGATGGGAGACATTCAAGAACACATGTTTGACTCTAACAAAACAAACTCCAAAATAAAGGCCATAATAAGAGAAAACTAAGTCTACATAATAGTAAAGGGATTGTTCCTACAAGAGGATATAACCCTGGTAAATATATATGTAGCCCATAGAGAAACACTGAGATATATTTAAAAACTCCTGGAGGACCTTACAGGAGAGATAGACAGCAATATAGCAATAGTAGGGGACTTTAACATCCCACTGACATTGCTGAATAATAGATCTTTCAGGCAAAACAATCAACAAGGAAACAGTAACCTTAAAAGACAACAAATCAGACGGATTTAACTGATATGTACAGAACATTTCATCCCAAAGCTACAGAATATACATTCTTCTCATGTACACATGGAATGATCCCATAGAGAGTCCACAAGTTAGGACACAAAACAAATCTTTACAAGTTCAAGAAGACTGAAATCGTGTCAAGCATCTTCAAGGACCACAACAGCATAAAACTAGAAATCTTCTACAATAAAATAAACTCAGAAACATTCAAACACATGGAGGTTGGGAGAACCGAGATGGCGGCATAGGTAAACACCTACACTGCTGCCTCGCACAACAATTTCAAAACTACAAGTAAAAGACAGAACGGACATCATCCAGAACCACAGGAAAGCTGGCTGAGTGGAAATTCTACAACTAGAAGGAAAGAGAGGGGCTCACAGAGACCCAGAGGAGTTGCAAAAAGCTGGGGTACAGAGAGACACGCGTGGAGAGAGCGGGTGCCGGAGAACCTGGCTGGCTTTCTTTGGCGGGAGACTCCCAAGGGCATTGAATCCCTTATCCTATGACACTAAACTACAGGTCGAGCCGAAACTCATACAGGGGGAGTTTGGACTGTGAAAAGGGAGAAGTGCACAGAAATTTGGGGGAATCGCAGGACGGCAGAAGTCGGGCAGCATGCACAGCACTGCACGCAGAAGATCGACTGCTGATTGTGCCGCTGGCTTTCACAAGAGGGCAGCAGACAAAGCATCCCAACTGCGTCACTTCTAACTCCACTAAACCCCAGATTGGGGCCAAATACTGGGGACCCAGATTCATATGGTCCCGGAGTGCAGAGGAGCCGGAAAGGCAGCAGTCGAGAGAGAGAGAGAGAGAGAGAGAGAGAGAGAGAGAGAGAGAGAGAGGGAGAACGCACACACAGGGATCCTTCCAGCGATTACCCGGTCACGTGAGACTCAGGGGCCGTGGAAGGTGGGGCCGACTGGAAGGCAAAGCGGTCCTTTAAGCCCTGAGACTCCACTCATCCCAAGCTCAACGGAGAGGCTTTTGCAATTTTGCAAATCTGGTATCATAAGGCTGAATTCAACACAGAAGTTCTCCCGGCAAAGTGAAAATGCCGAGACAAGGGAAGAGATCACAAACAAAAGAAATGGAGGAAAACAATTGGATATAGAGTTCAAAACCACGCTTATAAGGTTTTTCAAGAATATCCTAGAAAAGTTGGATAAAGTTAGCAAGGCCCCGGAGGAGATGAAAAAGAACCAACTAGAGATGAAAAAGAATCAACTAGAGATGGAATAGGACCAACTAGAAATTAAACATATACTGACTGAAATAGAATATATTATACAGAGACCTACCTAGCAGAGTAGAGGAAGGCAAGAATCAAGTCAAAAATTTGAAATATAAAGAAACAGAAAACACTCAACTGGAAAAGCAAGAAGAAAAAAGAATCCAAAAATGTGAAGATAATATAAGGATAACTCTGGGACAGTTTCAAGTGTACTAACATCAGAATTGTGGGGGTGCCAGAAAAAGAGAGAGAGGAAGATACTGAAAACCTACTTAAAGAAATAATGACTTGAAAACTTCCCACATCTAGTAAAAGAAATAGACTTATAAGTTCAGGAAGCACACAGAACCCCATATAAAAGGAATCCAAAGAGGACTACACCAAGACACATCATAATTAAAATACCAAGAGCAAAAGATAAAGAGTGAATATTAAAAGCAGCAAGAGAAAAATAGTTCATTACCTACAAGGGAGCACCCATATGACTGTCAACTGATTTCTCAACAGAAACGATGTAGGCCAGATGAGAGTGGCAAGAAATATTCAACATGATGAAGAGCAAGAAGCTACAACCAAGAATACTCTCTCTAGCAAAGCTATCACTCAGAATTGAAGGGCAGATAAAGAGCTTCACAGAGAAGAAAAAGCTAAAGGAGTTCATCAACTCCAAACCAGTATTATATGAAATTCTGAAAGGTACTCTTTTAGAAGAGGAAGAAGAAAAAGGTAAAAGCCAAAAAATTATGAACAACAAATACATATCTATCAACAAGTGAATCTAAAAATTAAGTGAATTAAAAATTTGATGAACAGAATAAAATGATGAATATGATAGAATCAGGAGCACAGAAAGGGAGTGGACTGATAATTCTCAGGGTGAAAGGGGTGAGGGGTGTACAGGGAGAGACTGGACAAAATCATACACCTATGGATGAGATCAATGGGAGGGAGGTAAGGTTAGAGGGAGGGTTGGGAGCTGGGTGGAGGGGAGCTATGGAGGGGGAAAATGAGAAACAAATGTAATAATCTGAATAATAAAGATTTAATTAAAAATAAAAATAAAAATAAATAAAACACATGGAGGTTAAATAGTATATATTAAACAATGAATGGGTTACCAATGAGATCAAGGAAAAAATAAGGAACTTCCTAGAAGCAAATGAAAATGCACACACAACAACCCAAAATCTATTGGACACAGCAAAAAGCAGTCCCCAGAGGGAAGTTCATAGCATTATAGACTTACATCAAAAAACAAGAAAAATCTCAAATAATGTAACCCTACAACTAAAACAATTATAAAGAAAACAACAAGAAAATCCAAGAGAAAAAAGAAGGAAGTAAATAATAAAGATTAGAGAGAAAATAAAAGACACAGAGACTAAAAAAGCAATACAAAAGATCAATAGAACTAAGGACTGATTCTTTGAAAAGATAAACAAGATTGATGAACCTTTAGCCAGACTCATCAAGAAACAAAGAATATTAGACATGAAAGAGATGAAGAAACAACTGACACCACAGAAATATAGAGTGTAAAAAAATACCATGAACATCTATATGTCAATAACTGGACAAGAAGGGCAAAATGGACAATTTCCTGGAAACACACAATCTTCCACAACATAATCAGGAGGAATCAGAAAATCTGAATAGGCTGATAACAACTAATGAAACTGAAGCAGGAATAAAAAAAACTTTTAAAAATCCCAGCAAACAAAGGCCTGGATGAGATAGCTTCACAGGCAAGTTTTACCCAGCATTCAAAGAAAGAACTAAAACCTATCTTCCTCAAACTATTCAAAAAATCTTCCTCAAATTATTCAAAAAAAGGCAAGATTAGGGAAGACTTCCAAGCTAATTTTACGAAGCCGGCATTATCCCAATACCAAAACCATATAAAGGCACTACGAAGAAAGAAAATTACATGCCAATGTCCTGCTGGACATAGGTGCTAAAATCCTCAACAAAATATTAGGAAATCACATTCAGCAGTACATTAAAAAGATCATAAAACCAAATAGGATTTATTCCAGGGATCCAAGGCTGTTACAATATTTGCAAATCAATAAATGTGATACATCACATAATAAAAAAAAGATAAAATCACACAGTCATATCAACAGACACAAAAAAGCATTCAACAAAATCCAGAACCCATTTTTTATTAAAACTATCAGCAAAGTGGCAATAGAAGTAACATATCTCAACATAATAAAGGCCATATATGACCAACTTTCACACAACATAATACACAATAGACAAAAAAATAAAAGTGTTTCCCTTAAGAACAGGAACAAGACAAGGATGTCTGCTTTCACTACTCTTACTCAACATAGTATTGAGGTCCTAGCCACAGTAATCATAAAGCAGAAAAAGCAAAAGGTACACAAGGAATTAACATAACTTCATATTGTACATAGAAAAACCCTAAAAACACCACCAAAAAACTACTAGATTTAATAAATGAATTCAGCAGTATAGTAGGATACAAAATCAACCTCCAGAAATCAATGGCATTTTTTATAGCAATAATGAACTCTCAGAAAGAGAAATTTTTAAAAATCCCATTTATTATTGCCACAACAACAAAAATAAGATACCTAGGAATAAAGTTAACCAAGGAGGTAAAATACCTGTACTTGGAAAACTATAGGGCATTGAAAAAAGAAACAGAAAAAGATACAAACAAGTGGAAGCATATATTATGTTCATGGATTGGAAGAATTAACATCATTAAAATGTCCATACTACCCAAAGCAATCTATCGATTCAATACAATCCATATCAAAATACCAAAGGCATACTTCAAAGGTCTAAAACAAATATTCCAAAAATTTATATGGAACTAAAAAAGACCCTGAAAAGCTGCAGCAATCTTAAGAAGAACAAAGTTGGAGGGATCACAATACCAGATATCAAAATATACTACAAAGTCATTGTAATCAAAACAGCCTGGTACTGGCAAAAGAACAGGCATACAGATCAGTGGAACAGAACAGAGACACCATATATCAAACCACACCATTATGGTCAATTAATATTTGACAAAGAAAGCAGGAACATACAATGGAAAAAGACAGTCTCTTTAATAAATAGTGGTGGGAAATTTGGACAGGTACATAACAAAAAAAAAAAATGAAGCTAGACCACCAATTACACTATACACAAGAATAAACTTAAATTTTATAAAATACTTAACTTTAAGTCCCAAAACCATAAATATACTAGAAGAAAACATAAGCTGCAAAATATCAGACATCTCATATACCTGGTAGCGGAATTTTACCCATACATCTCCTAGGGCAAGAGAAACAAAGAAAAAAATAAATAAACAAATGGGACTACATCAAACTAAAAACCCGCACAGCAAAAGAAACCCTCAACAAAAACGAAAAGGGAAACCACTGTATGGGAGAAACATATTTACCAATGATATATCTAATAAGGGGGTAATTTCCAAAATACATAAGGAGTTCATACAATTCAACAAAAGTAAGACAAACAATATAATTAAAAAATGGGCAAATGATCTGAATAGACATTTCTTCAAAGAGGACATACATCCTGAAACATCAATCAGATATGCACTCCTATGCTCATAGTAGCAGTATTTATAATAGCTAAGATCTGGAAACAATCCAAGTTCCCATCAGTAGATGAGTTATTAAAAAGCTGTGGTATGTTTACATAATGGAATACTATGCAGCTGTAAAATGGAAATCTCACCCTTTGAGACAGCATGGATGGACCTGGAGACTATTATGCTTAATGAAATAAGTCAGTCACAGAAAGAAATATCACATGATCTCATTTATATGTGGAATCTAATGAACATAATAAAGTGATGAACAAAAATGGAGTCCAGAGACATGGAAGCATGAATAGAGCAATAGATATCAGAGGGAAGAGTTGGGGGAAGAAGGGATTAAAAAAAAAAAAACCTATATACATATATGCATAGCCCATGGACACAGACAATAGTGCAGTGAAGGCCTGGGGAGGGAAAAAAGCTAGGTGAAGTTGGGCAGGCAAAGGAGGGGAAATGGGAGACATCTGTAATACTTTCTACAATAAAAATAAATTGAAAAATCTATATATATTTAAGCCTAAGCAGCCAAAACTGGTTTGGCTCAGTGGATAGAGCATCGGCCTGTGGACTGAAGGATCCAGTCAAGGGCATGTACTTGGTTGCGGGCATGCCCCCCCCACTGGCAGCTGATCAATCTCTCTTTCTCATCGATGTTTCATACTTTCTATCCCTCTCCCCTCCTCTTTGTAAAAAATCAATAAAAAATATATATTTTTTTTAAAAAGCCAATTTAGGGGAGAATCCAAGATGGCGGCATAGATAAACATCTACACTGCTGCCTCGCACAACAATTTCAAAACTACAACTAAAAGACAGAACGGACATCATCCAGAACCACAGAAAAGCTGGCTGAGTGGAAGTTCTACAGCTAGAAGGAAAGAGAGGGGGTGCCGGAATACCTGGTTGGTTTTCTCTGGCAGGAGGGAAACGGAGATTCTCAAAGGCCTTGAACCCCTTATCTTATGACACTAAACCCCAGATCCAGCTGAAACTCATACGGGGGGAGTTTGGACTGTGAAAAGGGAGAGGTGCACAGGAATTTAGAAAGTCGCAAAAGATCAGAGGCCTGGTGGCATGCATGGCACTGTGCAGAGGACAGATTGCTGATTGTGCCACTGGCTTTCGAGAGTGGGCGGGAGACAGACCCTCCCAATTGTGCCACTTCTGACTCCACTAAGCCCCTGTTTCAGGTGAAACCCTGGGGACCTAAACTCGTGTGGTCCTGGAGAGCAGGGGAGCCGGAAAGGCAGCGGTCTAGAGGCACTGCGGGTGCAGGCTCGCACAAGGACCACTCCAGTGATTACCCAGTCCTGTGAGACTCAGGGGCCATGGAGGGCAGGGCTGACTGGAAGGCAAGGCAGTCCTTAAGCCCTGAGACTCCACCCATCCCAAGCACAACAGAGGCTTCTTCAGTTTTGCAAGTCTGGTATCATAAGGCTGAATCCAACACAATTCTCCTGGCATAGTGAAAATGCCAAGACAAGGGAAGGGATCATAAACAAAAGAAATGGAGGGGAAAAAAACGACTAGATATAGAGTTCAAAACCACACTTATAAGGTTTTTCAAGAATATGCTAGAAAAGATGGATACAGTTAGCAAGTCCCAAGAGGAGATGCAAAAGGACCAACTAGAGACACTGACTGACATAAAGAATATTATACAGAGAACTAACAGCAGAGTAGAGAAAGGCAACAATCAAGTCAAAAATTTGAAATATAAAGAAGCAGAAAACATTCAACTGGAAAAGAAAAAAAAAGAGAAAAGAATCCAAAAATGTGAAGATAATGTACGGAGCCTCTGGGACAGCTTCAAGCAAACCAACATCATAATTGTGGGGGTGCCAGAAGAAGAGAGAGAGCAAGATACTGAAAACCTATTTCAAGAAATAATGACTGAAAACTTCCCACATCTGGTAAAAGAAATAGACTTACAAGTTCAGGAAGCACACAGAACTCCATATAAAAGGAATCCAAAGAGGATCACACCAAGACACATCATAATTAAAATACCAAGAGCAAAAGACAAAGAGAGAATATTAAAAGCAGCAAGAGAAAAACAGTTCATTACGTACAAGGGAGCACCCATATGACTGTCAGCTGATTTCTCAACAGAAACGATGCAGGCCAGACGGGAGTGGCAAGAAATATTCAACGTGATGAAGAGCAAGAACCTACAACCAAGAATAATCTATCCAGCAAAGCTATCATTCAGAATTGAAGGGCAGATAAAGAGCTTTACAGAGAAGAAAAAGCTAAAGGAGTTCATCAACTCCAAACCAGTATTATATGAAATGCTGAAAGGTACTCTTTTAGAAGAGGAAGAAGAAAAAGGTAAAAGCCAAAAAAATTATGAACAACAAGTACATTATCTATCAACAAGTAAATCTAAAAATTAAGTGAATTAAAAATTTGATGAACAGAATAAACTGGTGAATATAATAGAATCAGGAGCACAGAAAGGGAGTGGACTGATAATTCTCAGGGGGAAAGGGGTGAGGGGTGTACAGGGAGAGACTGAAAAAAAACCATACACCTATGGATGAGGTCAATGGGAGGGAAGTAAGGGCAGAGGGAAGGGTGGGAGCTGGGTGGACGGTAGCTATGGAGGGGAAAAAAGAGAAACAAATGTAATAATCTGAATAATAAAGGTTTAATTAAAAAAAAAAAAGCCTAAGCAGCTAAACAACTGAACCACAGGAGCTGTCCCCTAGTGGTCAGTGCACTTCCAAAGTGGGAACACCACTCAGGCAGAAGCCAGGCTCACAGCTGGTGAAAGCAGCTGTGGCTGTGTGAGCCTCTCCTACCTCCACAGCAGCTCTAGCAGTGGCAGCAGCAGGCACGCACAATGGGGCCAGGAGAAGCAGGAGCAGTACCTGGACCTGGCTTGGGCTCCTCCCCAGCTACCTGCTGCTTCATACATGGCTACCTCCCTTGGAGGATGTCAGACTGCAGCGGATTGGGCTGAAACCGGCAGTCTGACATCCCCCAAGGGACCTCAGATTGAGAGAGGTTGAGGGACTCTACTGGTGCACGAATCCATGCACCAGGCATTTAGTAAATAAAGCCCAAGTAACACCATCAATGGATGACAGATAAAAACAATGTGGTCCAGCCACACAATGGACAGAATATTATTCAGCCTTAAAAAGGAAGGAAATTCCTTGGAGACATTATGCTCAATGAGAACAGCCAGACATAGAAGGACAAATACTGTGTGATTCCACTCACATGAGGTCCCAAGAAGAGTCAGGTTCACAGAGACAGAAAGTAGATGGTGGGAGCCAGGGGTGGGGGAATGAGTGTTCAATGGGAATGAGTTTCAGTTTGGCAAGATGAGAAAGTTCTAGAGGTGGATGTTGGTGCTGGTTGTATCACAATGTGAATGTACTTAATGCCTCTGAATTGTGCACTTAAAATTGGTTAAAACTGATAAATGTCACATTCTGTATATTTTGCCACAATAAAAAGAAATAATAAAAGAAACAACAATGGAAGCTAACCCCATGCCAGTAGTGTGTTAGAGGATCTCACCCTCCTGCTAACCGCAGCAGGTACAAAATTATCCTTATTTTGTAAATGAGGAAACAGGAGGGTCAGTAATTTGGTTAAGGTCACACATTGAGGATGTGGTGAATGGAGCCCAGATTTGAACCTAGGCTGCCTGCCTCCGGAGTCAGAACTTTTAATGCCCACATCGTAGAGTATTCAAATTCAGGCTTCCTCATTGTCAGTCTCTGCCAATACCCCCTACCATCCAGGAAATTCCTTCCCCTTCCCTGTATGAATCTCCAGCATCTGCTGCCTCTCTGTCTGTGGATCTCTAAGACACACATGGGAATTGTGATAATTATAGGACACTCCCGGTCACCTACCCACCTCCAACCGACCACACACACATTCCTCTTCTACTTCAGCTGGCCTGACCCAAGAGGCTTCAGGGGCTCCCAGCCAGTGGGGAGCAGTACAGAACTGACACTCAACCTGAGCTCAGTTCAGCTGAGGTCAGGCAGACCCAAGTTCAATGACCAACTCTGCCCTTATGTGAAATTGGTGAGTCAATATCCATGGCCCTCAGTTTCCCCATCTGTAAGACAGGGGTAATGAATAACAATATACTTTTTAAAGGAAAAAAATGCCTAATACATAGGATAAAGGCACTTGAACTTCCTAAGACCCAGGGTAGACTATTAACAGCGAGGCCAAACATTGTCTGGATCAGCTCTTGATGAAGGTGTTTTCTCTGTCATTAAACTACATACTCATCCAAAGGGGGACATTCGGGGTAAGAAACAAACAAAGGTCTTTGGCCCAGTGGCTCACTTGGTTGGAGTGTCATTCAGTACACCCACACGCTGCAGGTTCGATTCCTGGTCAGAGCACATAACCAGGTTGCAGGTCAGGGTATGTATGGGAGACAACCAATCAATGTCTGTCTCTCTCCACCACTCTCTCTCAAAAAATTCAACAAATAAAATGGCACCTTCTCTTAAAAAACAAAAAAAAATTAAAAGTTTTCCCAAGGTCATGGAACCAGGTCTTTAACCTGGCCTGAAGGCTTTGTTCCTCTCTACTATGCTCACCCAGGATAGAACTACCCTTGCAGACAGCCGAAAGTTTTTTGGTTTTTTTTTTTTTTTTGGGGGGGGGGGTGCGTCCTTAAACCTACTATAGTGAGAGCCCAAGGAGAAATAACAAAGGCCAGCTCTGTGGCAGGCACTGGGTTGCAAAGTCCATCTCATGAAATCCACTCAAAGACAGGATGGGGCAGATCAGATGATTTACTCCAATATTTATTTATTTAAATAAAAGAGGAAACAGAGATGGTAAATAAGGCCAAAGGTCAAACAGCAAGAAAGTAGGGAAATCAGAATTTGAGCCCAGGACTACAGGTTCCTCTCTACTTGTGTTAATGTGAGCACTGGTCAGCTCAGGCAACTGGGCTTTTTCCAGTGTCAGATAAGTCCAGGGAGGACAGAGGGAGGTCTTGTGTCTTATGTCACTGTCTAAATCTGAAGGAAAGAATCATGACTGAAACACCACAATGATCTTCCATACTCTGGATCCAAACAGAGCAACCTGCTGTTGCCACTACTCCCTACATCTACGTACACCAGCGGTTCTCAACCTGTGGGTCGCGACCCCTTTGAGGGTCGAACAACACTTTCACAGGGCTCGCCTAAGACCATTGGAAAACACAGATACGATTCATAACAGTTGCAAAATTACAGTTATGAAGTAGCAACAAAAATAATTTTATGGTTGGGGGTCACCACAACATGAGGAACTAACTGTATTAAAGGGTCACGGCATTAGAAAGGTTGAGAACCACTGACGTACATGATACGTCCTTCCCCTTTCCACTTGGCTGTGACTTGGAAATCTCCAAGTGCAATGCTTTACATGAATGGTCGGCAGGCCTCCTCTGCTCAGCTGACAGCAGCTATGAGAAAGGAAAAGTGGCACCAGTGCTTGAGAGAAGAAGGGACTCTTGACCATTCTGGCCCAGTTTGACTCTTTGGGCTGCAGCCTGCACTCAAATCCCTGGTCTTTGATGACCTTGAGCTGCCTTGGCCCTGAATCCTAACCCTGAATCTGTTTCCTATTTACTCCACTAAGACCTAACACTTGATACATGATACCCGGGCAGCACTAGAAAGTGCCCATGTGCTTCCCTAATTGATGGGGATTATGTTCATCCACAGTTATTTGGGGCAAAGAGCTATGTCCTTGGGGAGGGCTGAGCTAGACTAATTATGCTTCCTCAGAAGAAGCTATGGGAAAGCCAACCCACGCCAGGGTCAGAAGTGCCAGCTCCAATACAGAGACGGTGAAGAGAGGTAACACTCAAGGGGTTAGTGTGGGTCATAAGTTTTGCTTAGTTTGTCACAAGCATGAATTACCTCATTTAATTCTCACCCAAACCAAGAAATGGAAGGGTCTAGAACAGGGGTGCGGAACATCTAGCCCTCAGACCTTACAAGACCCACAAAACCATTTGGTCTGGCTCTGCCAAGGCATTAGGGGTGAGTTAAGTAAATGTTTGACAAAATATAACAGGCTAATTTTTAGGTTGATAATTTTGTATGGCCTGTGAATGATGTTATAAATATCCACATAGCCCTTGGCAGAGAAAAGGTTCCCCACCCCTGGTCTAAAAGGAGAAGCCAAGCATAAAGAAGACTCAAGGGAGCATTTTGGATGACCACGAGGAGGGATGAATAAAAGAGAAGTCCACAGGTCTCCAGGCTGGGGTGTAAAATTCTGCTGCTGGGTGAAACCTAGGATGACCAACTTCTCTGGTTTTCCTGGGACGGATGGTTTTTCCATGAAAGAGGGCTCTTAATCCTAAAACTAAGAAAGTCCTGGGAAAACCAGAACACATTGGTCACCCTCGTAGCCAAATTCTGGTCTCCAAAGTCTCCAAATAATGGCCACAAACTCCTATTTGCCCTTCACCACCAAATTCAAAAGCCTCCCTTCCTCTCTAATATAGCAAGAAAAACTTAATATTTGGGTTTAAACTCTAGTTTAAATCCTAGCTCCATGAAGAGATCTTATGAGGGCCACATTCCTGATAGATGGGGCTTAACAGGCAATATTTATTAGATGTCCCCAGTGCTTCAGAGCCCTAGTCTGCTCTGTTACTTATCCTTGTCCTTCATGAGACCCCATCTTCCCTTCCCTGAACCATCAGAACAGATTAGCCCACATATTGAAAAGTAAAAAATAAGATAAAACCTTCTAACATACAACCCAATGAATACTAATCTCCACTTCAGTCTTTCTCCATCACCCTCTTCCCAACACCAAGCAGAACCATTTTCCACTTGGCTTTTCTTTTCCACACTGATTGCACAAGAGCCCACAGAGAGGCGTGCAGCGAAGTAAACAAGGGATGCTCTAAAACCCTTTTCATGGACAGCTCAAAGGTGTCAGGCAGCTCGGTGGTGCGGCTGAGACATCAGCCCTGGAGACAAGGCGCTTCCGTGAAGCCAAGGAGACTCACTGATGGCCCCACTCCAGGAAACCAAGCCACATCTCGACCAAAGGAAGCAGAATGCACAAAGGCAGACACTGTTGCTGCTGGAGGACAAAGGTCCTGGGTGGGACACACTGCAAGGGGCCAGGGAGCCCTGAGACTAGCAGTCCTGAGGAACACACTATAGTTACATACAGCAGAGGGAGTTCTGATGAAGTCCGCCTCTTAAGTGGAGATGGGCCTGGCTAACCAAAAGCAGGTGGGTTTCTGCACAAAGAAACCAGGGCCTTTGTCATTGCGACAGGGGAGGCTCTGCAGAGGACTCGAAACTCTGTTAAATATCTATCCAGGAAATGCTTGTCCCCAAGTTGGCTAGCTGACGGAGGCCTTCCTGTACCAGTGGAGAGGGGAGAGAAGGAGCAATGATGGAGTTGGGGGACAGGGTTGGGGGTAGAGAGGTCACAGCTCACCAAGGAAAGAAAAGAGGACAGTGAAGTGAGAGAGAGGTGAGCAGTTCCATCACAGCAGCAGCAGAAAGGAGTCTGTCCCCACAGGCTGGCAGCCACTCAGATTTCCTGTGTGCCAAGCACTGTTCCAATTATTAACAATCTATTTGTCCCAACAACCTTAGCTGCTACTGTTATCCTCATTTTACGGATGAGAAATCCAAGGCACAGAGAGGTTAGGTAACCTGCCCATGATTACTTAACCTATTAGCGAGTAGCTAAGCCACAATGAGACAATCCACGTTGCCATGGGCAAATTGCCATCATGGGTACCAGATGACTGATTCCTTTTTATTCTGCACCCTCCCTGCCGTGTATGAAGCACTAGAGGGAAAATGCTGGGAGTCCCTTTCCCTAACTTCCTCCAGATCAGCTTAGGGGTGCTGGAGTTTCCAGCCCCTTCCCCAATCAAATAAATCGGAGTATGCCCTGTGCTTTTTTTTCTAGTCTACAACGTCACTCATCGAGGGTTTAAAGGGCAACATCCACGAGGGCGGGCTAGTCTGTTTCACTCCCCTCGACTGTCTCCTCTCTTCCTAGCAAGGCACCTAGGTCAGTGATCTGCAAACTGTGGCTCGAGAGCCACATGCGGCTCGCAAGCCTCGGTTTGCCACTCTGTTAACTAATGAGTTTGCCAACCACTGACCTAGACTCTTGATTCCAATAATTACAGGCTGTTGTTTTTCCTGTGATTGATTAAGCCCCCATCCCAATGGTCGTCGGCAAACTCATTAGTCAACAGAGCGGCAAACCACAGATCACGAGCCGCAGTTTGCTGACCACTGACCTAGGCAACCTCTGCACTCACCTGCCTTGGACCGTAATCACATTTCCTGAGATCCTTTAGTCCCCCAAGTGTGGCAATGTGGTTTTTGTCAGGAGGCAGCACTGGAATGCCAAACCACTGATTCTGCACACACATGGCCAACAGGCTGATTCCTGTTTTCCATTTTGCCATGAAAAGGAGCAGACAACGACTGAGTGCCCATCCTTCCCCAGATGCAGTCATCTTGTTCCAGTGGCTCTCAAAGGTTGTAATTGTGTATCTCGCCCCTCCCCGCACCCCCACCCTTGGGGACAATGGCAATGTCTGGAGACATCTGTGGTTGACACAACTATGGGGAGGGCTGCTCCTGGCATGGAGTAGTAGAGGCCAGGGATGCTGCTCAACACCCCAAGATGCCCAGGGCAGCCCCCACCATGGAGCATTATCCTACTGTAAATGTCACAACTGTCATGGCAGAGGACCTCTTTCCCCAAATGAGAAGATGCCCCTCTCTACTGCATCAAAGCCAACATTGCGGCATCTCCAACTCTGACATGAGCTTTAGGGGTAAGTCTTCTTTTTCAAATGACTGGCTGCAAAACTAAACAATAAAACTAAAAGCCCAGGAAAGGAGATAAATTCTTAGAAACCATTCCAATTCCATTCCCATTCCAAACAGGTTTCCAAAAGGCAAAAACAAAAACAAAAAAACACAATGATAAAATCCCTTAAACCTGACAGAATGTCCCCCTCCCTGCTCTTGGTCAACACCTCAGCACTTCCACTTGGACTCTGGAAATCTATGCCAGAGGAAACTTAGCATATTCATTTCCTTCAGTGAACAGTTCAAATCTTACCTCTGAAATCAATGAAACAAGGAGAGCAAGCCACGGGGGAAGGGGGGTTGGGGGGAGTATGGAATCCTTTCCTCTCGATGCTAAACATCAGACTTTCTTCTGTAAGTTTTGCTGAAACTGGCAAACATGGATGTTTCTAGAACAGTGTGGGTTTTCCAGCATATACACTTCTCAATTATTTTCAATAGGCTTGGTGTGAAAGATGAGGTGACCAGGAAATAGAAGCATCCAAGATTAGACAAGGAATGTATTCACTATCAGCTTTCAGACAACCCCTCTGGACTGGAGTGTGTGTGAAGTTGCTGCTTCTTAATCAAGAGGACCTTTGCATTCTTGCCTGAAGATTACGTCATTTGAAAAGCATGTTGGAGTTTTGTATCCATCACAGCAGCTCTGAACACTTCCCGACATCGGCCTCCATTTTAGAAACAAAAGGACCCACAGCTACTACATGTCCCTTGCAAGTTACACAGCAGTTACCACACCAGGCCATGGCCTGAAAAGGTTCACCTCAATGAAAACCACAGCATCAGTACAATCATTTGGTTTTGTGTGAAAACGGATATGTTTCACCAATTATTAGCTTTCTATCCTAAAAGGTATTTTCCTGCTGTTAACAAGGTAATTTGAGACCTATACCTTCACAGGAAGGTCCCATTTCAACACAGAAATTAGCATGGCAGGACCTACAAAAAGCACTGGCAATCCTGGAACAGACTGTCCAAACCTGTGACCTCTCTCTCAGTGCACAAGAAACATCTAGGATGCCCCAGTAGGTCTTGTGGCCAAAGGCAGCTTTTCTCTGGCCACCATTGTGCAGGGCAGTTCTGAAACTGACCCTAACCTTAATAAGGGACATGGGGTTCTGAGAGTTCCCAGACCTGGAGCCCACATAACCATTCATAGAAAAGCTGGCCCAGAATGAATGAGGTGAATGAAAGAAGCCATCTGGCAGAAAGCGACAAACGAACACCCACTCTGCTCAAAAACTGGGTTTAGGGTGTAAAGGTTATTTTAGCAACTTAACAGCTTCACACATTGAATCTGTTGTCCTTCTAAGTGGACAAATGCCATTTGTATCTCTTGGATATTAGAGAGTCAAGAGTTCATGATCACAGTTGTGAACTCTTAGCAATGTAAGGTCAAGAGTCTTAACAATTATAAAGTTACTAGAGGCCCAGTGCATGAATTTGTGCACCTTGAAAGAACTGTGGCCACGAGGCTGGGGTGAGCACAGGGGCGGGTCTCAGCCCATCCTCCATGCTCCCACCTGGCCCCTCCCATAGTGGTCCCTGGTCCTGTCTACCGGCAGCCAACTCCTGTTACCGCTCACGTACTGTCAACACCGGCCCTGCTCACACCCACTGATGGCACAGAGCTATTGGAGCTGGCACCAGCAGCAGGTGCGAGTAGGGTCGGCACCATCAGTGTTTGCGAGTGGGGCTGGCACCATCAGTGGGAGCGAATGGGGCCGGCACTATTAGTGGGTATGAGATGCAGCTGCTGCCCCAATCGCCCCTCAGGAGCAGGGGAAGGTGGAGAAGCCCTCGGAGCGATCGGGACCAGCAGCCACTGCTCGCACCCGCTGACAACACCGAGGGATCAGGACTGGTGCCAGCAGCAGGTACATGTGAGGCTGGTAATGGAAGCAGGTGCGAGCACCAGGCAGGAGCAAAGAATTTTCAGTAATGACCAGAAGCTCACCCCAATGACAGTGACTGGCACCCTGCTCACCTGTTCCACTATTCCGCAGTAGCTGACATCCCTCATGTTCTGCGCGCACCCCCTGGTAGTCAGTGCATGTCATAGCAACTAAGTGTTTGGTTGTTCAGCCATTTGTTCTATTTACATATTAGGGTTTTATATAGAGAGATTCTCTGCAGTAAAACAATTGAAGTATTCTGCTCTAATCAGGAATGAGTCAGGCTGCCCACATTCAAGCACATTATTCAACACTTCTGAAAGTTCCTGCTAACAAAGCAATAGCCCAGCCAGCATGGCTCAGTGGTTGAGGGTCAACCTATGAAGTAGGAGGTTAAGGTTTGATTCCTGGTCAGGGCACATGCTTGGGTTGTGGGCTCAATCCCCAGTGTGGGGTGTGCAGGAGGCAGCTGATCAATGATTCTCTTTCATCACTGATCTTTCTGTCTCCCTTCCTCTCTGAAACCAATAAAAAAAATTTTTTTAAGACACAGTAACAGCAATAGCCACATAATTATTGTAAAGGGCAGCAAATCACCATTATCTGAAGGTGCTATGATTATAGAGTTAGGGAATCAACTACATGGCTCTAGAATGTGCAAGCATTTAACAAAGTAGCAGCCCACAGAGAAAATAAATCCCTGTCCCACATCCTGGAAAATTCCCACTTTCAATGCTTTTTAAAATGTCTCATTTGATGGATGGATGGATGGGTGGGTGGGTGAGTGGCTGGTGGGAAGTGGATGAGTAGATGGAGGGAGGGAGGGATAGATAGAAAGCTAGCCAACCTAAGAACAATGCTCACAGAATTAGATTCTGTCTGAAGAAAATATAAACATTTCTAAGAATAGTAAAGAACCCTTGTGCATTTGCCAAGTGTATATAAATATTGTCAAGATGTCACTTTTCTCCAAATCTATTTATAGGTTTACCATCCCACAATCAAACCCACATCTGGCTGCCAGGTCTGTTTTGGGTTGTTGTTTTTTTGTTTGTTTGTTTCTCTCCTATTTCTTTCTTGGAACATTGTTATAGTTTCTGCATTTTAAGAAGGATAAACAAAGCAAGGATGCACTTTCAAAATATGGAAAGGAAGAACTATCTGGACATTACTGTTAGGATCATTTTACTTGTGACATGAAAGCAAAAAGAAGTGCAAAGATTGATGGTTTAGAGTAAGTGGCTAACAGCAGATTCTATTATACAAGAATCCAACGAACAACAATTGAAAAAAATAAAGGAAACTGACCTTCCTGCCCAAGAGGTGGGCCACTCAATCCACAATGCTGCACAAATTGACGATGTCACATTCTCATCTCTCACCACATGTGAAAAGCATATATTGCTTAAAAAATAAAAGGCTAAGTGACAGACCATACTCCTGTCTGACCATATACTCAAATGACCAACGGGTACATCTGACACGCACTGCATGTGTTTCGATCTGTCATTGTCAATTGTGATATTTGGTTGTTTTTGTTGACATTCTGAAGCTGAAAGAAAGCGTGTCATCAACAGAATATGTCTGAAGACCAACTATTGGTACAACATACCTCTGAAGCTGAAAGAAGCTGGCTTTAATCAATTTAAACAATTTATATACTATTTTCATAGACATTTTGCTAATTTTCTTTCATCTCTGACACTTCTATTATAGAAAAAGGATGGATAGCAATATTAAAATATTTCTTCCAATTAATTTCCTTCCAATGTGCATGAATCCGTGCACTGGGCCACTAGTTTAAAAAATAATAACTATAATATAGATGGATGTTTCCTACACAATGGATGAGAAAGAACTTCAGAACAGAAGCAATGGTGAAATCATAAACTTGAGGGCTGGCAGACAGGTACAAATTTAGGTGATTGAAAAGAAGCAAGTGTCAACTCCAGACCCCAATCACATGAATCCTTTGAAGGTTTGCAACTCACTTCCTTCCAGAGATGAGATCTAGGTCGTGTTCTAGGGCTGCTGCCACAAAGCACCACAGACTTAAGTGGCTAAAATACCAGAAATTTATTGTCTCAGTTCTGGAGGCCAGAAGTCCAGACTTAAGGTGTGTCAGCAGGTATGGTTCTTTTTGAGGGTTATAAGGAAAGGAACTGTCTCAGGCCTCTTTCCTTCACACATATATGGGTCCCTCTCCTCTCCTCTCCTCTCCTCTCCCCTCCCCTCCCCTCCCCTCCCCTCCTCTCCTCTTCTCTCTCTCTCTCTCTCTCTTCACATCATCATCTTCCCTCTATACATATGTGTCTGTCTCTGTGTCCAATTTCCTCTTCTTATAAGGTCACCAGTCATATTGGATTAGAGCCCACCCCAATGACCTCATTTTGACTTGATCACTTCTGTAAAGAATCAGTTTCCAAAGAAGGTCCCATTCTGAGGTCCCGGAGGTAAGGGCACACACAATTCAACCCAGAGCAGAGCCTGTTAAGGCCGCAGTGGTGGACAGAGTGCTAGGAAGTGGCAAACACTACTTCTGCACCATGGCGAGCCCACCAGTGACAGACACAAGAACCCACCTCTCCCGTCTCCACTTTCCTGTCTTGACAGTGCCCCTTTGTCCTGAGAACACTTAACAGTGCTCTCTTCTGATTCAAGTTCCTCACGCCACCTGCTGATTATAGGCACCACATGGATACTGAAGTCACAAGCTCTCCTCGTGGGACCAGATACTTCCAAGCCTGCCAACAGCTTCACATCACACGAATAAAATCCCAACTTCTTCCCATGCCCTACAGCTTATTTCCTTTTACTTTTTCAGTTTATTTTTTAAAGTGCAATCAAATACCTATGACATAAAATGTGTCATTTTGATCATTTTTAAGTGTCCAGTTCAGTGGTATTAAGTACATTCTCGGTGTTGTGCAACCATCACCAGCATCCATCTCCAGAACTTCCCAAACTGAAACTCTGTCCCCATTAAATACTAACTCCTTCACCCACCTCTTCAATTCCTGGCAACCACCACCTACTTTCTGTCTATATGGATCTGACTTCTCTAAGAACTCCATATAAGGAAAATCATACAGTTTTATCTTTTCTGTGACTAATTTATTTCATGAGCATAAAGTCCTCAGGGTTCATCCACGCTGTAGCAGGTGACACAATTTCCTTCCTTTTCAAGGTTGAATAATATTATGTGAGTGTGTGTATGTGTGTGTGCGTGTGTGTGTGCGTGTGTGTGCGTGTGCGTGTGCGTGTGCGTGTGTGTGTGTGTGTGTATTCCATATTGTGTTTATCCATTCATCTGTCAGTGGACACTTGGGTTGCTCCCATTGTTTGGCCACTGTGAACAGTGCTGCTATGAACATGGGTGTACACACATCCCTGCTTTCACTTCTTTTGGGTATATAATCAGAAGTGGAGAGCTGGATCACATGGTAACTCTATGTTTAACTTTTTAGGAACCACAGTGGCTGTACCATTTTACTACATTCCTACCAGCACTGCACAAGGGTTACAATTTCTCCTCACCAACACTGTTTATTTTCTGTTTTTGTTTTTTTTTTTCTGGTGGGTGTGAAAGTGGCACCTCATTGGCGTCCAGCTTATTAATGGCATTAATGACTACGCTTTCTTTGATGATATTCAGCCTCACAAGAGCAGGAACCGAGTCTCTACTGTTCGCCGCCACATCCTGAGAACTTAGAACAGCACCTGGCACTTACTAAGGGAATGGAGCAGCTTGGGGAGGGAAGATGGATTTGAAGGCCATTTAAGGCATTAAAGAGACAGGCCTCAGTGACTGACTGGGTAGATGGGTCAGGGAAAGGTAAGTTTCCAGCTGTGGGACCAGATCAGTCTGTGAGAGAGAAGCAAAAGCTACAGCCCGTCTTGGTAGCAGCTGGGTCCCTGTAGTGTAGTCCTGATTTTTCTCTAAGCCTCAACTCTTCCTTCGTGACATTGGGGGTGAATATAACGATGTCCACCTGAGGAGTCAATGAGATAATTCACGCAGTGTCTGGCTTGCAGCACTGCACACTCTACCCTCCATAAATGTTAGCTCACAGACTCCTTTAGGAGAGCTTGAATAAGGCTGCTCCTCACACAGCAATGCAGCAGAAGCCCAAAGATCTGTGCAGAAGAAAAGCTATCTAGGGAATGTGTTTTCAACAAAGCAAATGCCAAAGGAACACGTGTCTATACTCAGAGCTGTGGCCTTTAAAAGCTTCCAGCTTCCCCGCTTGGCTCAGGGCACAGAGAAAGTTACTCCCTTGGCTGGCCCCAGACCTTAGGCGGCCTCTGGAGCCACGCAGGGAGCTGGGAGAGCTGCACCAGCCTGCTGAACTGCAGAAATTCAAGACTGCCCCCTTCATCTGCACAGACTGCACTGAGGAAATCTGGAAAGCAGGGGATCCTTGTGGCACATTCTAACTCTCTAGCCTGTACTGGCTTCTGCAAGCATTGTTTTGGTTCCAGCGCTTTGTGTAGTCTTGATAAAGTCCAAAGTCACTGGGTGTCCAGGCTGTGTATCTGCTATGTATTCTTCTCTCCTCGGCCACAGACTTGTCCCGAGTCCTCATGGCTCATGGCACTGAACCTCATCTATACAAATGCCAACATCTCTTCAACTTTCAGCAAAACTTTTAGGCCATGGCTCAGGTTTCTCATGCACTTTGTGCATGGAAAGTGTGATGAGGTCAGGGTGCCAAGGATGCCCAGGTGGCCAGTGCCCCATTATTTACTGCCTCCTTTTCCACTCTGTTCTTCTTCAAAACATAAACTGAACAATAGAATGATGATAATAATGTAATAACACAGCATGCCCAGAGGGTGGGGAGTTCATTGGAAAGGACCACAAAAGAGCTCCTGGGTTAAAGTCATGTTCTTTATCATGGTTCTAGTCATGGTCACACAAGTGTATATACACTTGTCAAAACTCACTGAACTGAATACTTAAGACCTGTGCATCTTATTATATATTAAATGTCTTGGCTGTTAAAATTAACTAAAAAGAATAACACAACAGCAACAGTAAGACTACAACCATTCCCCTTATCATCAGGGGATTGGCTCCAAGACCCCAGCAGACGTCTGAAACTGCAGATAGAACCCAATCCTATATATATTATAATTTTTCCTATACATACATACGATAACGTTTAATTTATAAATCAGGTACAGTAATAAAAGGATAATATGTCTTCCAGACTTCCTTCCTGACGAAGCTGGGGCCCGAGGGAAGCCAGCCCAGTCCCGGGTGCCTGCAGGTGGCCCGAGGTAAGCCAACCCGGGTCCTGGTGCCTGTGGACAGCCTGTGGGAAGGAAGGCCTACTCTTGCACGAATTTCGTGCATGGGGCCTCTAGTAACTAATAATAAAAGAGAACAATTATAAAAATAAACTGAAATAAAGTTATGTGAATGTGGTCTCTCCCACTCTCAAAATATCTTATGGTATTGTTCTCATCTTAAAGGAAGTACTTTCAACTTCTCTGGCATTTCTAAGCTGCCAGCATTGATACTGTCGTGCTTTGGGTACCTATGACATACAGTAAGGGTCATCTGAGCATAAGCATTGCAGATACCATGACAGTCGATATGATATCGAGGAGGCTACAAAGTGACTGCGTACATATCCCTAATTTGTTAACATGGTTGATGTAGACTGCTTTCTTCACTCTCCTTAATCTGAACCGTTCTGCCCTGGCTCTAAATGACTATTCACTGCATGCTAACTGTCTCATGTGCATTATCTTACAATACCAGGAGGAAGTCTAGATTCTATTTTCCATTTACAGGAGGGAAAGCAGAGGTCCCCAAAGGATGAACAACCTGCCCAAAGTTGTCAATTAACAGTGGGTTGAGATTTAAACCCATGTAAGCCCTTAATCACGATGACAAAGCGTTCCCTTGAACATGGTTGCCAAGTTGTTTTGCTTTTAACCTTTAAATTTGGTGATTTGATGTTTGTGAACACAACCCAGTTAATGAAAACTTCTGAACAACCTTTAACAATATAGCTGCGTATTCTTAATGTATCAGCCCATTTATGGATCAGGCTTACTACTTTCCATCTTTGCCTAGGTTTACCTATGACTTAGAACAATATACCCTTAGGGCATGCGTCCATGCTTTGTGTTTGAAATGTGACATTAAGTCACTGTCAAATGGGACCCTTGTAGATACTCAAGTACCTGATATACAAAAAGAACAAATTCAGTAAAATTCACCTGATTGGGCTGTAAGATGTTGAAGAGTAAACAGAATGTTGAACCATTCAAAATGGATACAGACCTATGTATGGGTCAACACTTAGCTGTTAAAAATATTTTTTGGTGGTCACTTAAAAATACAGGTATCCCCCATATACATATTCAAATAATATTTGATAAGGGAGCCAAGAGCACTAATGAAGAAAGGATAGTTTCTGCAACAAATGATGTGGGGAAAAATAGATAACCACATGCAGAAAAGTGAAATTGGAGCCCTATTTTATCCCACTCACAAAAATTAACTCGAAGTCAAAGATTTAAACATAAGATTAGAAATCATAAAACTCCTAGGAAAAATGACACTCTACATTGGTGTTAGTAAAACTTTTAAAATGACACCAGAAGCACAAAAACACAAAAGAAAAATTCAACAAGTGTGAATACATCAAATTTAAAAGCATTTGCAATGCAAAAGAAACAATCAAAATGAAAACACAACCTATGGAACTGAAGAAAATATTTGCAAACCATGTATTCATAAGGGGTTAACATCCAAAACTGATAAAGAACTCACATAACTCAATAACAAACAAACAAAAACTTTAACCAATCCAATTAAAATTAGGTGAGGACAATTTGCCATTTTTCCAAAGAAAACATCCATATCGTCAATAAATACATGAAAAGGGGTCAATTTCACTAAACACCAGGGAAATGAAATCAAAACCACAGGGAAATATCTCACCTCACACCTGCTACAATGGCTATCACCAAAAAAACAAAAAAGTAAAAGTGTTAGTGAGGATGTGGAGAAAAGGGAGCCCTTGTACACTATTGATGGGAATGCAAACTGGTTCAGCCACTATGGAGACCAGTCTGGAGGTTTCCAAAAAAAAACAAAAAATAGAACTAGCACACAATTCAGCAAACTCAGTTCTGGGTATATATCCAAAGGAAATCAAAACAGGACATTGAAGAGAAATATGCACTCCCATGTTTATTGCATGATTATCCACAACAGCCAAGGTATATTCATTAATGGATGAGTGGATTAAAAAACATGTGATATATATGTCCAATAGACTACTACTCCATAATGAGAAAAGAGAAAATCCTGCAATTTGCAACAATGTAGATGGAACATAAAGGCATTGTGCTAAGTGAGACAAGTTAGAGAAAGACAAATATGTATCTCTTATATGTGTAATCTAAATAAAGCTGAGCTTGCAAACACACAAAAAAATAGTTATTTCTGGGGAGACAAAGAGAGTTCTGATTTAAAAGTGACATGCATGGGGGTCTTTTAAGGAGTCCAGGAGGTTCCAATACTTGGCGAGTACCACTCTTTACAATTACTTGAAAAATTGTAGAAATGTTCTTCGCACTGCTCTATAGGCATGTCTCACAACAGAACATAGTCAGGAGGCAAAGAACTAAGAAAACTGACAATTCAGTGTGTCAGGATCTATGGATAAGATTTCAAAATACTCATATTCATATGTTCAAATCATGAAAATAAGAGTTTGTTTGGGTGTTTCTTTTTTACTGCTTTCTTTAGCTTATTTCTGGAAATAGATTTTTCACATATGTTCATGAGAGCACGTGCTAGAATCGGATCAGTCTTGGACAGTTAGCCCTAACTTGCTTCGGCACTCATTTGCTGAACTGTAAGACCAGTCAACAGTTTGAAAACAAGACAAGGTGCGACTGCCAGCTTTTCAAAACACCCTGGAAAGACGCTGATCATTACAGCACTAAATGTTTCCCTCTCTTCAAAGATAGTGGTAAGCTACTTAAATTCTGAGTCCTTGTACTTACAAATGGAAATCCACCCTTAAATCTTTGCTCTAAACTCTCTCACACATGAAAGAGAATTTATACTACTCTATGAAATAAAATTCTGGGAGTTTTCTCAAAAAATTAAAAATAGAACTACCATATGATCCAGCAATTCCACTTCGGAATATTTATATGAAAGAAACAAAAATACTGCTTAAAAAATATATGAATAGCCAAGACACAGAAACAACCTAAATATCCATTAATGGATGAATGGATAAATACAATGTAATGTATATATACATATATATGCATATAGAGAGATGTAAATAATGGAGTACTCTTTAGTCATAAAAAAGGAAGGAAATCCTGCCATTTGCAAAAACATGGCTGGCCTTGAGGGTATTATTATAAATGAAATAGGTTAAACAGAGAAAAACAAAGATCATATGATTTCCCTTATATGTAGAATCTAAAAAAAAACACACACCAAACTCATAAATACAGAGAACAGGTGGGTGAGGAAGTGGGCAAAATGAGTGAAGACAATCCAAAGATACAAACTTCCAGTTATAAAACAGATAAGCCCTGGAGATGTAACATATGTAATCCACAGCATGTTAACTATCTCTCTCTCTCTAAAAGCCTATGTGACCACCACAACCGTAAGGACGATCAAACAGGCCGCGTGGGGCGACCAGGCCCACAGGGGCAGGGCACTAAGGGGTGACCAGACCGGCGGGGGGAGGGAGCAGTTAGGGGCGACTAGGCTGGCGGGGGGCGGGGGGACAGTGGAAGTGACCAGGCAAGTGGGGGAAGGGGGCAGTTAGAGGTGATCAGGCAGGCAGGCAAGTGAGCAGTTAGGAGCCAGTGGTCCTGGATTGTGAGAGGGATGTCCAACTGCCGTGGTCCTGGATTGTGAGAGGGATGTCCAACGGCCGATTTAGGCCCAATCCCCAAGAGGTCCCAGATTGGAGAAGGTGCAAGCTGGGCTGAGGGGGACCCCCTCCCCCCTGCATGAATTTCATGCACCAGGATTCTAATAGTTAATAACAATGTATTGTATATTTGAAAGTTGTAGACTTGAAACTAATATAATGTTACATGTCAATTATATCTCAATTTAACTAAAGAATAAAATTGTGCAAAGAGGGAGGAGTGATCAGATGGGCACAGGCAATGATGGTTATTATGATGGTAGCTATGTGCCATTACACACTTGACAGTCTCCAGAGAATATACAGCTCAGTGAGTGAATCCTAATATAAACCACCAACTATGGTTAATAATACTGTGTCAATATTGACTCATCAATTATAACAGACTACACTCATAAAATTTTAATTACCACACTAATAAAGGTGTTACTAATAAGGAAAACTTAAGGGAGAATGAAGAAAATTATGTAAATCTTTTTTAACTTTCTGCTCAACTTTTATGTAAACCCTAAAATGGTTTTATAAAAATAAATTGTATTAGTAAACAGAAAAAGAATAAAATTCTGCAAACATCTGTATGTTGGCAGAGCCACAACTTGGAGCTAATTAAATTAATAACCTCACCATGTAAAAAACTGGCTGCTCTTCAAAAGACAGTTAAGATAGAAGAGGGTAAAGGGGATAAACGGTGATAGAAGGAGCCCTGACTTGGGGTGGTGAAGACACAATACAATATATAGATGATGTGTTGTAAAATTTTACACCTGACCCTATATAATTTTATTAATCAACTAGAGGCCCAGTGCACGAAATTCATGCATGGGGTTGGGGGGGGGGGGTGTCCCTCAACCCAGCCTGCACCCTCTCCAATCTGGGATCCCTCTCACAATCCAGAACTGCTAGCTCTCAACCACTCACCTGCCTGTCTGCCTGACTGCCCCTAACTGTTTCTGCCTGCCAGCCTAATTACTCCCTAACCACTCCCCTGCCAACCTGATCAACACCTAACCACTCCCCTGCCAGCCCAATTGCCCCTAACTGCGCTCCATTGCTGGCCTGGTCACCCCTTACAGCCTTCCCATACCAGCCTGGTCGCCCTTAACTATCCTCCCTTGCAGGCCTGGTCACCCTCAACTGCCCTCCCCTGATAGCCCGGTAATCTCTAACTGCCCTCCCTTGGCAGCCTGGTTGCCCCTAACTGCCCTCCCCTGCTGGCCTGGTTGCCCCCAACTGCCCTCCCGTACAGGCCTGGTTGCCCCTAACTGTCCTCCCCCTACAGGCCTGGTCACCCCCAACTATCTTCCCCTGCAGGCCAGGTCCCTCCCAATTGCCTTCCCCTGCTGGCCTGGTCTCCCCCTAACTGCCCTCCCCTGCTAGAGTGATCATCCACAACTGCCCTCCCCTGCCAGCCAATCTTGTGGTGACATCTTGTGTCCACATGAGGGCATCCATCTTTGACCACATGGGGGTGTCCATCTTGTGTGTTGGAGTGACAGTCAATCTGCATATTACTCTTTTATTAGATAGGATGTTACCCCAATAAATTCAATTGAACACCAAAAGGTCAGTTAAGAACAATGAAAGGGTCAGACCACTAACTGGTAGAAAACATGCCTGATAATTCTTCAGACAACATTCTTTATCCCAAAGTACATCAACAATAAGACAAAAACCTAAAAGAGAGAAAGGGAAACAAACAAACAAAAGATTTTAATATTCACTCTACAAAACATATTCAAATCCCAATACACCATCAAAGTTGTGCAACATCACTAGTCATCAGACAATGCAAATTAGAGCCACAGTGAATACCAATTCACACCTATTAGAATGGCAATATTAAAAAGATCCACAGTACAAGCACTACTAAAGACAGGGAGCAACCAGCATGCTGCCCACTGCCAGTGGGAGTGCCACACAGCTTGAGCACTTAGGAAAACAGTCCGGCAGTTTCTGAAACGTCCATACCATCCCTAGGTGTGTATCCAAGAGAAAAAAACATATGTATCCTCACAGAGGCTCCTGCACAAACGGTCCTAGCAGGCTGGTGCATAAGAGCCCCAAACTGAAAACAATCCAAATGTCCTGCAGCAGGTAAATACAACATACTCTATATCCACACAGGAAGTACTCCTCAGCAATTTTTGAAAGGTTATGCTACTGATAAATATGGTAATGGGCACGAATCTCAGAACATGATACTGAACAAAAGAAGCCAGACACAGGAGTCTACAGGGTGGGGCAAGAATGGGGTTACTGTTGTGAGTACAAGAAACGAGTTTACTCTTATATTATCATTTATTAATTACCAGAGGCCTGTTGCACAAATTTGTGCACGGGTGGGGTCCGGCTGCCCTAGCCCAATGGGGCCCATCAGGAAGGCGGGGTGGGGGCGGTGGGGGTGGGAGAGGGAGGGGGTGAAGGGCACAGGTGGTTGGCTGGCCAGCCCTGCCCCGATCGGGGGTTGGGGGCTGATCAGGGGAGGGGCCAACAGGAGGGTTTGTGGGTGAGTGATCAGGCTGGATCAGGCTGATTGGCTACTGCAGTGCACATTATAGCCACCAATCATTCCACCGTTTGGCCGCTGGACTTTTATATAGAGAGATTATATTATTCTCCACACAAACAACTTAACCTTGCTTTTGCCCCACTCCGTATTTAATTCACATGGGGCTCTAAAAGGCAAAACAAACCTATCATGACAGAAAGCAGGGAAGTCACTGCCTCACAGGAGTGTGCAAGGGGGACTGACCGGCAAAGGCAGGAGGGAGCTTTGGAGGGTGATGGAATGTTGTCCTGGTCGTCCAACTGTACATTTAAAATAGGTACATTTTTTAAACTGTGATAAAATACATGACACAAAATTTACTAACTTAATCATTTTTCAGTCCAGAGTCCAGTGGCATTAAGCACATTTACATTGTTGTGCAACATTCCCATCCTCTATCTCCAGAGCCTCATCTTCCCTAATTGACTCTGTCCCTATTAAACACCAGCTCTCCCTCCCCTCACCCAGTCCCGGCACCTCCCTGCCACCCTCTACTTCCTGCCTCTATGAAACTGACTCCTCCTATGAGTGGAACACATAGCTCTTGTCCTTTTGTGACTGATTTATTTCACTGAGAATAATGCCCCTAAGGTTCATCCATGTTGTAGCAAGTGTCAGAATTTCCTTCCTTTGTAAGGCCGAATCCTATTCCATTGTACGGATGGACCACATTTTGTTTATCTGTCATCTATCGATGGACATGTGAGTTGTTCCCACATGGCTTCTTCTGTACCTTGGCATCAAGCCGTTGTCCAAATAAGACTGTCATCTGAAATATTATGGGCTGAATGTTCAAAATTCATATGTTGACGCCCGTTAGGGGGGCTTACTCTAATGTGATGGCCCTTTGGGAGGTAAACAGGTTTAGGAGCGAGCATGAGGATGGGACTGTGATGATGGTATTAGTGTCAGAGAGAGAGAGAGAAAGAGAGAGAGAGAGAGAGAGAGAGAGAGAGAGAGAGAGAGAGAGAGATATCTCCAAAGGAGCAGGCACCAAGGAAAGGCCATGTGAGGCACAGTGACAAAGTGGCCCATCTATAAGCCAGGAAGCTAGCCCTCCCCAGGGACCAAATCTGCTGGCACCTTGACCTTGGACTTCCCAGCTCCCAGAACTCTGAGCAATGTATGCTGTTTAAGCCCCTCACTCTATGGTATTTTGTTAGAGCAGCTGCCTCTGACTAAGACACCTCTCCAAGGCCACCAGACATTTGGTTTGCCACCCTCCTGACTCTGTTGCTCTGATTTTCTCAAGGAGCCCTGGGCATGGGAGAGCAAGGCAGACACGTGTTGGATAATATACCCAGTCAAGGGCTTGGAGAATCCACCCTGGAGAGCCCCAGGTAGATGATAATTAGAATAATTGGGACCCATCTCCACGTGACATTCTAAGCCTGATGATGAGGGCCCCTGCAGTAGAGAACCGCCCAATCCACTTTGTGCAGGACACATGCCTAGCATGCCAGGGCAAGCTTCATCTCCTTGCAGAGCTGCAGAACCATGACACCCACTCTCAGGTCCTGCAGCCTTTCACACGAGACAGACAGAACACCTTCACACTCCACCTCACAATGGAGTCCACAACAACACTGCAAGTCCAGCAGCAAGACAGCTTTGTGCAGCGGCGTGGCGGATGGGAACACAGAGGACAGCATGCTGGCACTCACAGTGGGTAAATGTTGCCACCCAGGCGCTGCATGTGGTAGGTACACACCACATGGCACAGAGTGGTCCAGAAGCTGTGATTCAGGGCAGGATGCCCTTCCATACCTGTTTCCTCATCTGTAAGATAGGGAAACCAAAATCTTTTCCCTCAGAAGGTTGCCATGAGGACTGGACTGACTTGCCATGAGCACACAGTAAGAACCAAATACCTGTCACACTTTGAATCCTGGGCGGTGTCTCTTCCTTCTGACTTCAAACCCTGTAAATCCTTCAAATCCCCAAAGCACTAACACTCACACAAGTACAGTCTTATAAACCAGGGGAAACTAAAGTTAACCCACTTAGTTCACACCTCACCAGTGCCCCTGGAACCCAGTTCCAAATGGCGTGGGGGAAGGGGCTGCCCGGAAAAATGAGCCAGCCTCCAGCTCAACTGTCTAAAGAGCAAAACCACTGGGAATGGCCACTGAATATAAAATTTAGGGGGAAATGAACACTAAAAGTGGAAATGCTCAGATACAGTGTATTGGAGATTGGGGGCCACAACTGAATGGGGCTGGTGGGACATGAAGCTATTAGTGGCGAGATTCCATAGTCAGGGAGCACAGGATTAGAACTAACTGCTGGCACCACCAACATTACCAACAGCCAATGGAGGTGCTGTCATCCCATTTTACAGACAGGGAAACCAAGGCTCCTGGGTATTTGGCTACTCACTCGTGCATGATCTCAGAAGTGTTAGAATCAGAAGAGCATAGAGGTGAGAAGGAAGACTCCATGTATTACTGTATGATCCTGGGTAAGCTACTTAGTCTCCCTGTGCTTTGTTTCTCAGTCTCTAGAATGGGAATAACAGTAGCACCTACTTCTTTGGTTGTTGAGAAGATGAAATGAATCAACACATACAAAGCTCTATAAATAGTGTCAGGCTTTGGCCAGTATGACTTGGTTGATTGGAGTTTTTTCCTGTAAACTGAAAAGTTGTGGATTTGATTCCCAGTCAAGGCACAAACCCAGGCTATGGGTTCTATCCTCAGTAAGGGGACATACGGAGGCAACCAATTGATCTCTCTCTCTCTCATATCCTTCCTTCCTTCTCTCTATCTATCTATCTATCTATCTATCTATCTATCTATCTCTCTCTCTATCTCTATCTCTATCTCCTCTCTCCTCTCTTTCCCTCTCCCTCCTTCCCCTAAGATTAATTTTAAAAAAATTTTAAAGAATAATGTCTATCATAGACTGAGCACTCAGGAAATGAGACAGATTTGGTATCCAGATCTGATTCCATCCAGAAGAAAATGAAAGTCTCAGAAGACCTATGAGAAGGGACCAACGTGATGTGCAATGCATGTGAGAAGGATCTGAGAAAGTGGGGGTTCACGTGCATGATGGAGAGCATCTATGTAACATAGGGAGTGCTTTAGAAAAAGTCAAGTCTGCCTTAGGGGAGGGAAATGCTGTAGGTGACACCAGAGTACTTTTGGGGTTGATGGAAAGTATATCTTAACGGGGGCAACAGTTATAGGAGTGTATACTTTTGTCCTCAAACCATACACTTCAAATTTATGCATTTTATGGTTTGTAAATTATCCTATATAATAAAGAGGTAATATGCAAATAGATCTTCACACCATAACGCTGACACAAGATGGATACACCCACAGCAGAGGCGGGGTTCCCATACACAGGATGGCTGTGCCCACAGCGGAGGTGGGTTCCCGTAATGAGCAAATCAGCAGGGACCTGAGGCTGTGTGGTGCCGGACCAGGGCGAAGGACCTGAAGCTGCACGCCCCCGCCCAGAGGGACTTGATTGGGGACTTCAGGCCTCACCCCCTGCCCTGGTGCCAGGCCAGGGGACCTCAGGCCATGCCCTTTACCCTGGTGCCAGGCCCTGGGACCTGAGAGGGTACCAAGGGATCTGAGGCTGCACCTTCCAGCCTGGCATGCGCTGGGGGACCTGAGACTGCACCCCTTGCCCAGCAGGACTTGATGGGGGACCTGAGGCTGCACCCCACCACCCAGTGCCAGGCCAGGGGACTTGAAGTTGCACCACCACCCCCGCCTGGCAGGGTTTGACAGGGGTGGGGCTGGCCAGGTCTGGGTCTCACACAATTTTGAGGCACACAGGGGTGGGTGGGGACTTGACTCTGGGTCCCACAGTGCGCCCCAGACTCTGACAGAAGGAAGATTTTCATATACATTTTACTAACTTTCTTTCATCTCTGACACTTCTATTATAGAGAAAGAGCAAATAGCAATATTAAAATATTTCCTCTAATTAATTACTTTTTAATGTGCATGAATTTTGTGCACCAGGTCACTAGCATATCAATAAAGCTGGGTAAGACAGAAGTTGAAACCAATCAGAAGTGAACAAGCCCTGGGCTAGTGTGGTTCTGTTGGTTGGACTGTAGTTCCGTACACCGAAAGGTTGTGGGTTCCATTTCCAGTCAGGGCACGTGCGAGAAGGCAGCAATCCATGTTTCTCACATCCATATAAATTTTTGTCACAGCAGTCTTTCATGTCAATGATACATTAGGAACAACCTCAAAATGTCCACCAATAAAGAAATTAAAAGATAGGAGACTAGACGTGGGTGGTGGACACACAATACAATACATACGTAGATAATGTATTATAGAATTGTACACCTGAAAGCTATATAATTTTATTAACCAATGTCACTCCCATGAAGTCAATTAAACAACATAAATAAATAGCCCTGGCTGGTATTTCTCAGTGGTTAGTGTCTTCCTACACATGGAAGGGTCTCAGGTTCGGTTTCCAGTCAAGGGCAGGTACCTGGGTTGCAGGTTCACTCCTCACCTCAGGTGGGGCTCAAGCAGAAGGCAACCAGTCGATGTGTGTCTCACATCAATGTCTCTCTCCCTCTCCCCCCACTTCCCTCCCTCCCTTCCACTCTCTGAAAAAGCAACAGAAAAAAAAAATCCGTAGGAAAGGCTTAAATAAATAAATATCCCCCCCCCAGAAGAAATTAAAGGTGATATAGATTCATATTTACATAGTCTTGGTAGATCTAAAAGAAAAAAGTAGATTGCAACCTAGATATCATTTGGCATTATGAAACCTTATGATTTTCTTTAATGCATAATAGGGTTTCAATTGACATATGTTTGCAAGAATAATTATGGAAGATTTCATATAAAAATCAAGAAGTCAAGGCTTTTGGGGTGTGAATTTTAGGATGATTTGATATATTTCTTTTTATCTATATGTTCCTGAAATAAACATGGATAACTTATCAAGAATATTTGCATTTTTATTGTTATTTTGTTGTTTTTAATATTTTATTTTTCTTAAAATGTTTTAAATCCTCACCCAAGAAAGAGAGAGGAAGAGAGAGAGAATTATCAATGTGAGAAACATTGATCGATTGCCTCATATACATGCCCTGACTGGGGATGGGACCCACAACCTTTCAGTTTATAGGATGATGCTCCAACCAACTGAGCCACACTGGCCAGGGCACTAACATTTTTATTTTTCAATTACAGTTGAAATACAATACTACATTAGTTTCAGGTGACTAGACATTCATATAACTTACCAAGTGATCATCTGGATAAATCTGGTACCCATCTGACAACACATATAGTTATTACAATACTAGAGGTCCAGAGCACAAAATTTGTGCATGGGGGGAAGGGGTATGTCCCTCAGTCCAGCTTGCACCGCCTCCAATCTGGGACCCCTCTAGGGATGTCCGACTATCCGTTTTGTCCCTCTCACAATCCAGGACTGCTGGCTCCCAACTGCTCACTTGCCTGCCTTCCTGATTACCCTTAACCACTTCAGCCTGCCAGCCTGATCACCCCCTAATCACTCCCCTGCCAGCCTGATTGATTCCTAACTGCTCCCTGCCAGCCTGTTTGCCCCTAAATGCCCTCCCCTGTACGCCGGTCATGCCTAACTGCCCTCCTCTTGCAGGCCTGGTTACCCTTAACTACCATCCCCTGCAGGCCTGGTCCCCCACAACTGCTCTCTCCTGCAGGCCAAGGTTGCCCCACCCAACTGCCCTTCCCTGCAGGCCTGGTTGCCCCCAACTCCTCTCCTCTGCTGGCCTGGTCACCCCTAACTGCCCTCCCCTACAGGCTTGATTGCCCCCAACTGCCCTCCCCTGCAGGCCTGGTCCCTCCCAACTGCCTTCCCAGACTGGCCTGATCAGCCACAACTGTCCTCCCTTGCAGGCCTGGTCCCTCCCAACTGCCCTCCCCTGCTGACCATCTTGTGGCAGCCATCTTGTATCCACATGAGTGCAGCCATCTTGTGTATTGGAGTGATGGCCAATTTGCACATCATCTTTTTATTAGATAGGATAGAGGCCTGGTGCACAGGTGAGAGCCAGCTGGTTTGCCCTGAAGGGTGTCCCAGATTAGAGTGAGGGTTCGCTTGGGGCATGGGGCAGCCAGGGCAAGGGGCCTGTGGTGGTTTGCAGGCTGGCCACACACCCCGATGACCCAAGTGGAGGCCCTGGTACCTGGGATTTATTTATCTTCTATAATTAAAACTTTGTAGCCTTGAGCAGAGCCAAGCTTCCTGTTTGCTCTGTGGCCGCAACCATTTTTGTTGGGATTTATTTATCGTCTATAATTAAAACTTTGTGGCCTTGAGCAGAGACCAAGGCAGGCCAGGGCTGCAGGAGCTTGGCTTCCTCCATCACTGGAGGCAACTCAAGCCTCCTGCTCTCTCCAGCTCCGTGGCTGCGGCCATTTTTGTTGGGATTTATTTACCTTCTATAATTGAAACTTTGTAGCCTTAAGTGAAGGCCTTGAAAGTCTGGCTTCCTCCATTGCTGGGGAAACTCAAGCATCCTGCTCTCTCTGTGGCTGCATCCATCTTGGTTGGGTTAATTTGCATAATCGCTCCTGATTGGCTTGTGGGTGTAGCAGTGATGGTTAATTTGCATATTACTCTTTTATTAGATAGGCTTGCTGACTGCATGCTCATGCTCTAATTTACAGCTCTGTGACTTTTATACTTCTTAATCCTTTTCCCTTTTCATGCAACCCTCAACTTTACCTCAATCTGGCAACCATCAAAATGTTCTCTGTATCTATGAGTTTGTTTCCATTTTGTTTGTTCAAATTCTTTTTGTTTTTCAGATTCCACATGTAAGTGAAATCATATGGCATTTGTCTTTCTCTGATTTATTTCAGTAGCACAATACACTCTAAGTCCATCCATGTTGTTGCAGATGGCAAAATTTCATTCTTTTTTTATGACTGAGTCTATTTCATTATACATATGCACCACTTCTTTGTCCATTCACCCATTGATGGACACTTAGGTTGTTTCCAAATCTCGGCTATTAAAAATAATGCTGCAATGAACACAGGGTACATGCATCTTTTCAAATTAGTGTTTTGGATATCTATATTAATAAAAGAGAAAGATGCAAATTGATCGTACCTTCATGACACCCACCAGCCAATCAAGAGTGAATATGCAAATTAACCCAACAAAGATGGCAGATTAGTTTGCATATAAAGGTGCCATAAAAATGTTCCACACCGCCCCAGCCACTCTGGACTTCTGGGCAGTGTGGAAAAGCGGAAAGGCAGCTACAAGCTAAAGCAAAGGTGGTGCCAAAGCAAAGGCAGTGGCGGCAGCCAGGGGAAGAAAGGCCCATTCTTGCATGAATCTTTGGGCATAGGGCCTCTAATCTTTGGATAAATACCCAGAAGTGGAATTGCTGGGTCCTTCTTTGTTTCTTCTTATTATCTTTATTGGAAACTCTATTTTGTTTGGTATTAGTATTGCTACCCCAGCTTTGTTTCTGGCTTGTTTTTGTTTTTATGAAATATATTTTACCATTCCTTTACTTTGTCTGTGTGTCTTTCTATCTGAAGTCTTTTTTATTTTGACACTATTACAGATGTCTTCATTTCCCCTCCTTTGGCCACCTCCACCAGCCCCTGCCCCCTCCCCAGGCCTATTGTCTGTGTCCATGGGTTATGCATATATATTCTTTGGCTAATCTCTTCACCTTCTTTTATCCAGTCACCTGTAGCACCCTCCCCTCTGAGAATTATCAGACTGTTCCATGTATCCATGCTTCTAGTTCCACTTTGTCAGTTTATTTTGTTCACATGTAAGTGACATCATATGGTATTTGTCTTTCTATGACTGGCTTATTTTGCCTAGCATCATATTCTCCATGTCATAAAGGGTAAAAGTTCCTTTTTTTCATAACCATGTATTATTAGAGGCCTGGTGCATGAAATTCGTGCACAAGGATGCATGTCCCTTAGCCCAGACTGCACCTTCTCCAATCTGGGACCCCTAAATGGGCAGCCAGATATCCCTCTCACAATCCAGGACTGCTGGCTCCCAACTGCTCACCTGCCTGCCTTCCTGATTGCCCCTAACTGCTTCTGTCTGCCAGCCTGATCACCCCCTAGCCACACTCCTGCCAGTCTGATTGATGCCCTGCCAGCCTGTTTACCCCTAACTGCCCTCTCCAGCAGGCCTGGTCACCCCTAACTCCTTTCCACTTCAGGCCTGGTCATCCCTAACTGCCCTACTCTGCAGGCCTGGTTCCCCCCAACTGCCCTCCCTTGCAGGCCTGGTCCCTCCCAACTGCCCTCCCCTGCTGGCTATCTTGTGGTGGCCATCTTGTGTATACATGGGGGCAGCCATCTTTGACCACATAGGGGCAACCATCTTGTGTGTTGGAGTGATGGTCAATTTGCAAATTACTATTTTATTAGATAGGATCCCATTATGTAAACGTACCACAGCTTTTTTATCCATTTATCTATTGATGGGCACTTGAGTTGTTTCCAGATCTTGGCTATTGTAAATAATGCTGCTATGAGCATACAGATGCATATATTCTTTCTGGTGTTTTGGGATTCTTAAAATATATTCTCCAAAATGGGATGGCCGAGTCAAAAGGCAGTTCCATTTTTAATTTCTTAAGAAAACTCCATATTGTTCTTGTAGACAGCATATGTATGGATCTTGTTTTCTTAACCCTTCAGCCACCCTAAGTCTTTCGATTAGAGCATTTAATCCATATACGTTTTAAAAACTGTTGATAGATATGTACTTGTTGCTATTTTATTATTCATATTTTCTTCTTCTTAAAGAAGACCCTTTAGCCGAGACCGGTTTGGCTCAGTGGATAGAGTGTCGGCTTGCGGACTGAAAGGTCCCAGGTTCGATTCGGGTTGGGGGCATGTATCTTGCTTGCGTGTTTCTGACTTTCTATCTCTCTCCCTTCCTCTCTGTAAAAAATCAATAAAATATATTTTTTAAAAAAAGAAGAAGAAGACCCTTTAACATTTCATGTAATACAGTGGTACCTCAAGATACAAGTTTAATTCGTTCCATAACCTTGAGGCATGGGAAACTATGAGCCACTCGAGTCGCAGTAAACTGGTGGGTCGTGTGCAGCCAGCCGATCGCGCAATTACTCCTATCTCAAATGTTGCTCGTATTTCAAAGCAAAAATCTCGTATGTTAGGGCACTCGTATCTCGAGGTACCACTGTACTAGTTTGGTGGTGATGAATTCCTTTAGCTTTTTCCTTGTCTGCAAAGCTCTTTATCTATCCTTCAATTCTAAATTATAACCTTGATTATAGGTTCTTTTCCTTCATCACTTTCAATATTTTGTGTCAATCCTTTCTGGCCTGCAAAATTTCTGTTTAGAAATCAGCTGACAATCTTAGGAGATCTCCCTTATAGATAACTAACTGCTTTTCTATTGCTGCTTTTAAGATTCTCTTTGTCTTTAACTTTTTGTATTTTAATTATATGTGTTTTGGTATAGGCCTCTTTGAGTTCATCTTGTTTGGAACTCTTTGAACCTCCTGGACTTGTGTGTCTATTTCCTTCACCAGGTTAGTCATTACTTCTTCAAATAGATTTTCAATTCCTTGCTCTCTCTTTTCTCCTTCTGGTACCCCTATGATGAGAATGTTGGTATGCTTCAGCTCCCTTAAACTATTCTCATTTTTTAAAATTCTTTTTGCTGTTCTGATTGGGTGATTTCTGCTATTTTATCTTCCAAATCACTGATATGATCCTGCTTCATCTAACCTACTATTGATTCCCTGTAATGTATTCTTCATTTCAGTTATTGTATTCTTCGTTTCTGACTGTTCTTTTTTATGTTTTCTACCTCTTTAAGTTCTCTCTGAGATAATTATGATTAGCGTTTTGAACACTGCATCTGGTAATTTGTTTGTCTCTATTTTGTTTAGTTCTTTTTCTGGAGTTTTGTTCTGTTCTCTCACTTGGTACATGTTTCTTTGTCTCCTCACTTTGGCAGTTTCCCTGTGTTTGTTATCATGATTTAGGTAAAATGCTACATCTCCCAGTCTTGGTAGAGTGGATTTATGCAGCAGGTGTCCTGTGGGGCATAGTTTTCCTGGTCACCTGAGCCAGGTGCTCCAGGTGTGTCCTTTGTGTGGGCTGTGTGTGTGCCTTCCTGTTGTATTTGAGCCTTGATTGCTGTCTGCACATCAATAGGCTGATCAGTTGTGAGTACAGTGGAGGGGCTGCTATACAGAGAAGGACTCCATAGAGCAGGATCCACTTCAGCGAACCTTTGGTGCCCACTGAGTCTGCCCGTTGAGTATGTCACTGGTTGAAATGGGGGAAGGGGGGTATCCTGAAGTTGGCCATTAGGTGTGTTAGTTCTGGGGCCTCTTGGCACATATAGGCCAAGGTCAGCCACTGCCTATACCTTTCCTAGGGCCATGTGATATAAGCTACAAAGCACTCTGCAGTTAGTTCCCATTTGTGCTAGGCTTGCAGGTGACCAGGAGAGGCCGGGTTGTGAACTGAGGCCAACTGCTGCTACCACACGGCTTGTGGTGCTTAGCAAGAAGTACTGCACAACGCAACACCAGATACTGCTTGTTTGGGTTTTGTGAACCTTTGAAAGATTTTAGGAAAATACATAGCAAGAGCCAAGACAGGCAGTTTGTATGGAAAAACCAGTAGAAGCAGCTTGGGTGGGTTGGGGTCTCAGAGAAGCACCAGTGTTAACCAAGTTGATGGCTACTCAGATATGCCGGCTGCTGCGCCTGCAGTGGGAGGGCTCAGCAAAGAAACAAGGGCTTCTGCCAGCACTTCTGTCTGGGAGAAATCGGCCGCTATAACAATAGTCCTAAAGCCAGACAATTCAGTTCTTCATGTGTGATGTCTCTGGAGCCTTACAAGGTACTGCCCCAAGCCTGGAGCTCAGGACAAGTGAGTCCAAAAGAATCTGTGTGTGGGCCCTTTAAGAGGAAAGCCTGGGTCTCCTGGAGCCTCCATGTCACTCAGCCATAATCCCGACTTCTTCTCCCAGCAATAGAACCCTGGGCTGGGGGGCCTGGGAACCCCTTGGTCCTAAGGGATTACCTGTAACTGAGATATCCCTCCCAATTTTTCACCACCACACATGGATATGGACCATCCCTTTCCTCATCTCATCCCCTCTCTACGTGGCTTCTATCCTTAGTTATAGAAGTTTTGCTCAGCTAGATCTTAGACAGTTCTCAATAACGGTTGTTCTATAGTCTACTTGTAATTTTTATGTGGTTGTGGGAAGAACAGGTATACTGTTTACCTATTCCACTACCTTGACTAGAAGCCAAGAAAATGCATTTTTCTAAAGACACAAATGTTTTTTAAATGAGCAAAATTAAGCTATGTGTCTTTGTTGATGTTTTATGAACACATGTTTGTCTATGCATTTATGAACAAAGTGTACAGCTTGGATCATAAAACTATATAGAAAAGCAAGGTGGTAATCACTATAAAAGTCAGGTCAGTGGTTAATTTGGTGAGAATGATAGGCCCTCAGAACAGACAAGGCCCATGGACGGACTTAAGTGAGAACTGGCAAAGTGCTATTTCTTGAACTGATGAAAGTAATGAGGGTGCTCACCCTAGAACAGTAGTTCTCAACCAGGGGACTTCTGGCAATGATGTCTGGAGAGGTTTGTGGTTGTCACAACTTGGGGGTGCTAATGGCATGTAGAACATGAGGCCACGGATGATACTCAACATCCTACAGTACATAGGATGACCCAGGACAAAGAATCATTCAGCCCAATAGTGCTGTGGTTGAGAAACACTGCATAAAATAATTACATTTTAAAAAGAAAACAATACAAGAGACAACATGAATGGTCAATAAACACATTTAAAAGATGACCAACCTTGTTAGAAATCAAGACAATGCATGTTAAGGCCACAGGGATGTGCCCATCCACACCCACTACTCTCACCCAAACTAAAAAGTCTGACATTATTAATTTGGAGGAGAGGTGTGGAAGAAATGCTTACATTTATTCCCTACCAATGCAAGTAAAAATAAATATTTTCATTATTGATAACTTTAGAAAAATTGTCCTTCTCCATTTTGTTCTTTGTGTTCAATATTTAATTTTTTTTTTTTAAAGAATAGTTTATCACCCTAGCTGGTTTGGTTCAGTGGACTGCGAACTGAAAAGTCTGGGGTTCAATTCCACTCAAAAGCACATGCCAGGGTTGCAGGTTTGATCCCGGAGGTCGGGGGGAGGTGGTGGAAACAGGAGGCATACAGGAGGCAGCCAATCAAGTGATTCTTTTTCCACATTAATGGTTCCATCTCTCTCTCTCCCACTTCCTATCTGAAATAAATAAATAAAAATAGTTTATTAATTTTTAGAGAGAGAGGAAGCAAGAGTGAGAGAGAAAGAGAGAGATTGACATGAGAGTGCCACATCAATTGGCGCCTCCTGCACAACTGTCGGGGATTAAGCCCACAGCTGGCATGTGTCCTTGCCTAGGAATTGAACTAGCAACCTCCTGGCACATGGGATGACACCCAACCAACTGAGCCACACTGCCCAAGGCTCAATATTTAATTTAAAAATTTCTTTAAACCTGTCTATGATTTTATAATAAATAAGACAAAGTGTATGACATAAAATTGTAATTTTGGAAACATTTAGATGCTGTGTATCTCTAGAGCTATTAAAAAGAAAAGGTTTGGGACTAAAGAAAGAAAGGAAAAGAAAAGAAATCCAGGGCAGCAACCTGCTCTATGTCTCTGCTCACAGCCAAGACAGGGAAAATGAGGTGTGGGGTAAGTCTTCTGGGCAGAGGTTAACACTCTAGCCAAACCCATTTCCAGCCTTCTGCCCAACAGCACTCTTAGTCACGAACAATAAAAAAGTACAGGGAACACAGACTCCAGGTGGCAGATGAAAACCTTTACTAGATTTCAGCTGAAAACGCCTAGTGTAATACTACTGCTAACATGATGCAGCCCCATAAAAATAAAGATGACTCACAGCCCAATTTAAGGGAAAGGTTGGACCACTTTAAGTCACAACAAGTCACGCTACCTTGCAGAAAGTCATGCTAAAAACAAGACCCTGAAATAGAACCAAAGGCTAACAGGCAGGTCAGCCCACAGGTCAAGTCCTATCTGGCCTGGCCCTCAATCTCATGAGCCAGCATCACAAAACCACCAGCACATGATGACAACAAGAAAGAACAAGTATGTTTGGAAAAAAACAGTTTCAGCTATCTTAGGAGGCAGGGCCACTGGGTAAGAGCAAGTGTGTAGTAAGAACTCCCCAGAAACAATTCGTAACTCTGCTGGGGTAGAGGCATTTTGCCAACAAAGTTAAGCCTCTATTTTCACAATCCACGTGTATGTGGGTCCAGGGGAAGTTTTCCTCGTGGAGCTCTGACTCAGAATCCACCAGCTCTCCCAGTTTCCATCAACATGCACAGAAGATGATGAAACAGTACTCTGCTAAATAAGAAGCCACAAGGAAGTCTAAAACGCAGGAACTCTTCAGGTCACAAGTTAATTATTTTTAAACTGCATCAACTTGGAGATTAAAATAACTCATTAAAATGAACAGTTAAATTTTTAAAACCCTAACAACTAGTGATTAAAATTCACTCAACCGGAAAGACAGTGTAGCATAATCAAAGAGGCACATGGTTTAGAATCAAAACAGAGCATGGTCTAACTTCCAGTCCTGCCCTTACCCCCAACCCCTCTCCTGAAGCTTAGTTTCATCTGCTGTTAAAACAGTCTATTAAACAAGAATAATTCCTAGGGTTGCTATGAAGATTAAATGAGAAAGTTAATATAAAGTGATTGAAACAGCCCTAACTGGTTTGGCTCAGTGGATAGAGCATCAGCCTGCGGACTGAAGGGTGCCAGGTTCGATTCCGGACATCCCCATTAGGAGGCGTGAGGAGGGAGTTGATTGATGTTTCTCTCTCATGGATGTTTCTAAATCTCTATTCCTCTCTCTTCCTCTCTGTGAAAAATCAATAAAATATATATTTTTCTAAAAAGTGATTTGAAACATCATGGGCACTCAATGGCAGTTTTCAAGATGATGACTATCAAAAATAACAAAATCAAAATTATTTTTACAAACTCTTTAAAAAACCAAGGAAAACAAAAATGTTATACAGTACAGTGGTACCTCGAGATGACGAGTGCCCTAACATACAAGATTTTTTGAGATACGAGCCGTCAAGCGAGCGATTTTTGCTTTGAAATACGAGCAACATTTGAGATAGGAGTAATTGCGCAGATCGGCCGGCTGCACATGACCCACCAGTTTACCGCGACTAGAGCGTCTCATAGTTTCCCACGCCTCAAGGTTACGGAACGAATTAAACTCGTATCTCGAGGTACCACTGTATAGCCAAAATCTATGAGGGTAGCCCAAGCCATGTTCAAATTGAATTCATGGTGTTAAAAGCTCTCATTGTATTAAAAGAATGGTATTAAATTCTTCATTCATTCATTTTCCAATTTCTTCCCCCCAAAATTTAAGTGTATGATGAGTCATCTAAACACTTCACATGGTGGGGAGGAGGGAGTTCAGAATAATCTCAAAATGGGAAGAATTAAGATTATAAGAGTAACTACTAAACTGTGGCTGGGGGAGCAGACGGGGCTGGGGAGGAGATTGATAAATAAATCAAGATCTACTTTTCTGAAAAAAAGAAAAAGCAAAGCTGGCATAAAGGAGAATATAACAACAAGATTAATAGCATGCTATTAAATCTGAAAATCTCAATGAAATGATACCTAAGAAAAAATATATCACAAAAGTTGAATTAGAAGGACCCAGAAATTCCACTACTAGGTATTTATCCAAAGATACTCAAAACACTAACTTGAAAAGATATATACATCTATATGATCATTGCAGCATTATTTGCAATATCTGAGATATAGAAGCAACCTAAGTGTTCATCAGTGGATGAATGGATAAAGTGATACATATATACAATAGAATAGACTCAGTCATAAAAAAAAAAAACAGAAACAAGCTCATAGATAAAGAGGACATTTTGGTGAATGCCAGATGGTAAACAATATTTTATGCAAATATTGCATAAAATTGGGGAAAAAAATGCTGTGATGGCAATACTTATATGTGACAAAAAGGACTTTAAAACAAAAGCTACAGTAAGACACAAAGAACACTACATAATGATAAAGGGAGCAATCCAACAAGAGGGTATAATCTTTGTAAACATTTATGTACATAGATCAAATCAAATGGATTTAACTGATATCTTCAGAGCATTCCACCCCAAAGCAGCAGAATATAAATTTTTACAAAATTGAATGTTTTCTAGGATTTTACACAAATGGAATGTTTTCTAGAACAGACCACATGTCAGAACACAAACCAAGTCTCAATAAATTTAAGAAGACTGAAATCATATCAAGCATTTTGTCTGACCAAAATGCTATGAAACATGAAATCAATCACAAGAAGAAAACAGAAAAAAACACCACATGGACACTAAATAACATGTTACTAAACAATGAATGGCTTGCCTGGCCAGCATGTCTCAGTGCTTGAACATGGACCTATAAACCAGGAGATCCTAGTCTGATTCCCAGTCAGGGCACATGCCCTGGTTGTGAACTTGATCTCCAGTGTGGGTCATGCAGGAGGCAGCTGATCAATGCTTCTCATCATTGATGTTTCTATCTCTCTCTCCCTCTCCCTTCCTCTC
>JAAGEH010000289.1:4394655-4408346 GCA_011751065.1 Lasiurus cinereus | reverse complement strand
AGCTGGTTCTTTGAAAAGATAAATAAGATTGACAAACCTTTAACCAGACTCAAGAAGAAATAAAAGCATCCAAATTGGATAGGAATAAGTAGAAATGTCATCATTTGCAGATGACAAGACATTACAGAGAGAGAATCCTAAAGATTCCACCAAAAACTACTAGAAGTGGTAAATGAATTCAATAAAGTAGCAGGATACAAAATAAATGTCCAGAAATCAGTTGCATTTTTATACACCAACTAGAGGCCCGCTGCATGGTGGTGTGTGTCCCTCGGCCCTCTCCAATCTGTGAACCCTCTCCAATCTGTGTCCCTCTTCAATCTGAGAACCCTCAAGGGATGTCCAACTGCCTGTTTAGGCCTGATCCCTCTCACAATCCAGGACTGCTGGCTCCCAATTGCTCACCTGTCTGCCTTTCTCATTGCCCCTAACCACTTCTGTCTGGCAGCCTGATTGATGCCTAACTGCTCCCCTGCCAGCCTATTTGCCCCTAATTGCCCTCCCCTACAGGCCTGGTCCCCCCGCAACTGCTTTCCCCTGCAGGCCTGAGTCCCTCCCAACAGCCCTTCCCTGCAGACCTGGTCTCCCCCAACTTCCCTGCTCTGTCAGTCCCTGCAGGCATGATCGCCCTCAACTACCCTCCCTTGCATGCCTAGTCCTCCCCTGTGTCCACATGGGGCAGCCATCTTATGTATTGGAGTCATGGTCAATTTGCATATTACTCTTTTATTAGATACGATTAGATAGGATAGAGGCCTGATGCATGGGTGGGGGCCGCTGATTTGCCCTGAAGGGTGTCCCAGATCAGGGTGGGGTTCCTGGGAGTGTAGGATGGCCTGGGTCAGGGGCCTATGGTGGTCATGCCCCCTGGTGACCCAAGAGGAGGCCCAAGTATCTGCAATTTACTTATCTTCTATAATTAAAACTTTGTAGCTTTGAGTGGAGACCAAAGCAGGCCAGGGCAGGCAGGAAGCTTGGCTTCCTCCATCACTGGGGGCAACTCAAGATTCCTGCTCTCTCCAGCTCCGTGGCTGCCGCCATTTTTGTTGGGATTTATTTATCTTCTATAATTGAAACTTTGTAGCTTTGAGCGGAGGAAAGCTTGGCTTCCTCCATTGTCAGGGAAACCCAAGACTCCTGCTCTCTCTGTGGCCACAGCTATCTTGGTTGGGTTAATTTGCATGCTTGCTTCTGAATGGTTGGTTGGCATGGCTTGTTGATGTAGTGGAGGTATGGTCAATTTGCATATTGCTCTTTTATTAGATAGGATCACGAACTATCAGAAAGGAAAAATAAGAAAACCATCATATAATTGCTTCAAAAAGAATAAAATGATTAAGAATAAACTTTACCAACAATATAAAAAGACCTATACTTGGAAAACTATAAGACACTAAAGAAAGAAACTGAGAGATACAAATAAGTGGAAGCATATATCGTGTTTATGGATAGGAAGAATTAACATCAGAATTAAAATGGCCATCCTACCCAAAGCAAACTACAAATTCAATGCAATTCCTATAAGATATTAATGGCATATTTCACAGAACTAGAACAATGTTTCAAACATTTATATAGATCCATAAAAGAGCTCAAATGCCAACAGCAATATTGAGAAACAAGAACAAAATTGGAGGAATCACGCTACCTGATATCAAACTATATTACAAGGCCGTAGTAATCAAAACAGCATGGTACTGGTATGAAAACAAACATAGGTCAATAGAACAGAATAGAAAGTCCAAAAATAAACACATACCTTTATAGTCAGTTATTATTTGACAAAGGAAGCAAAAACATACAATGAACTAAAGATAGTCTATTCAAAAAATGGTGCTGGGAAAATTGGACAGATAGGTATTTTTAAAAAGTGAAACTAGACCACCTTCTTACACTGCACACAAAAATAAACTCAAAATGGATTAAAGATCTAAATGTTAGACTCAAAATCGTAAAAACCCTAGCAGATAACATAGGCAGTAAAAACTAAATGAAAAATAGATTTACCTGATATCTGCAGACATTCCACCCCAAAGCAGTGATTTTTGGACCAATCAGACTGCAAGGATTTGAAGCCCTCATTTGCATGAGGACAGACCAATCAGGGAACAGGGGTAAGACTTCTGTACATATAAGTCATCCCTCATCTAGCTCAGGAAGCCTTAACTTTCCCTTTCCACCAAAGACTGCAGACTGCATTTACCTGGCTGGAGCAGAAACACCAAAAATGAAGCCCGAAAGTTGTCTCACTGGACCAGAGTGGAAAAGAGCAGGCAGAGCAGACCACACCAGAGTGGAACAGAGCTGTCTAGTTGGAGAGGGGCCTGGCCCCAGAGCCTCCTCATAGCCATGCTGCTTCATAATTGAGCTGTAACACTAACTGAGCTGTTTTCACGGTACTACAAATTGGGGATTTCTGTAGGTGTTGTATTGATGTCAAAGACCACCAGTTGACACTCTCCAATCAGTAGATGGAGTCTATATCCTCTCTCTTCCTTCAAGTTTGCCTTAGCCATGTAACTTGCTCTGACCAGTGGGACATTAGAACACCTGATACAGAGAAAAGTGCTTGTGCACTAAGGATTTATCTCGTGCCCTTGGAACTTCAAAACGATCATGAGATCCAAATACAAGCCAGCCTACTGCAGAATGTACGGCCACGGAGGGAAAATCCAGAACATACCAGCCGACAGCCAGCACCAGCCAACAGTCTTCGGAGTGTGGCCATGCTACCTCATCTAGCCACCAGCCATCTCACCAGCTTATCCCAGACCCAGGAGACAGCCAACCCTATGGCTATGGTCAGCTTGTGGTCCAGCCCAGAAAACCTCCCCAGCTGATCCAGAGAATCGTGAGTAAAATAAATAACAACTGTGTAAAGCCATGAATGGTCTGTTACACAGTAAAAGGCAGCTGATATAAGTTCCAAGAGAAAGCCCTGCTTCCTCCCAATAAATTGCCACCAGCTGTGGTTTAAGTTAGTCTGAGCAGATTCCTATTACTGGCAACCAACAAGTTGACTGAGATGCTCAATGCTAAGCCAGGGAGACAAACTCAGCCTGAGGTTCCCTCCCTCAGTTCCTTGCCCATCTTAACTCCACTTCCTCTCAACTCAGCCATTCTATTCCACTTACACTGAAAAGCACTCTGTCCCCTATTCCCCGGAGACAGGGGAGCAGCCAGGAAGGAGTTGACACATTCCTCATTCTTGGTCACCCACAGACATGATAACACTCTCAGCCCCAGTCAACACACCTTGCCCTTCCTTGTTCCTCTTCTCACTCAGATGTACCTGTAACAGCCTTTGTTTTGTTTAACTTTCCCAAGACACTTCTTTGTCTATTTCAGGGACTCTCAAATGGGTACAGAGATTGGGAAGAAAACATTCATTGTTATATATAAAGGGGGAAATCAAACTCAAAGTAAAGAAAGGGGATGGGATCTTTATTTTCATCAAAAGAGAGAATATCAGTTAAAAGTTGAGAAAAAAAACATTGAGCCCTAGACAGTTTGGCTTGGTGGATGGAGCATCGACTTGTGGACTGAAGGGTCCCAGGTTCAATTCTGGTCAAGGGCACATGACTGGGTTGCGGGTTCAATCCCCATTGGGGGGCGTGCAGGAGGCAGCTAATCAATGATTCTCTCTCATCATTGATGTTTTTATCTCTCCCTCTTCCTTCCTCTCTGAAATCAATAAAAATATATTTTAAAAAACACACACAAAAAACACAGATTGAATCTCTTAAAATTTCCTCATTATAGATGAGGAAACAGAGGATGAGAAAAGTGAGGCAACTGGTCCAAGGTCACACAACATTTACAGGATTCAAATCCAGGTCCATCTGACTGCAGAGCTATCTTTTACCGTGAAATTAAATGTCCTAGGGCAGTGCTGCCCAACAGAACTTTCTGGAATGATGGCAATGTTCCACATCTGCATTGTCTAAATGTGGTTAGTGCAACTGAGGAACAAATGTTTGATTTTATTTCATTGTAACACATGCAAACTTAGCGACACATGCAGCTCTAGAATGTCATCAATTTGGTTCTACACTGCCATCCAAGGTGAGACCCTCAGCATCCTTACCCTCCTAAATCCCACCCACCCAGGAGAAGTGGGAATTGAAAGAAGGAAGATCTTAAGGGGGAAATAGCATGAGGGAAGCAGGGTTGCTACAAATCCTAGGGAAGCCCTCTATAAATATTCTAATGTCATCTAAAACAAAATAAAGTGACAACCCATGCCATCTTACACTCATTCAGTTAGCACCAACAAGACCTGAAGAACTGGTTCCTACTGACCATTCCAGGCTGGCTAGCCCTTCTTCAAGATTGCCTTTGCAGAGTTAGGAAAACTTAGAAATGTTTGCCTCCATGCAGGCAACATTCGCACTTTGGGTCAAGGGGGAAACAACTGATGTCATTTTCTGACTTCTTCGATTCTGAATCTGTAACTCTTAGGACCTGGGTCTACTGGAGCTATCCTTACCCCTCCTCCCAGGAACTCAGGGCCAATGTGGCCACAGGGCCTTCACTGTCTCTCATGCCCCAACTCCTAGGTTTCATTCTACCAAATGCCTGATGCTGTTACTTGCAATCCTCACCAGGAAACACTTGTAAGTATAACACTTTCAACTGCAAGAAGGTTCCAAATCAAGTCGCGCAATTCTGTGGATCTCTTTCAAAAGCATCCTTTCAAAAACGGTGAAGACAGTCTGTGTGACACATTATGCCCTCCTCTGGACTACATGAGCATCTTTTTGTTGTTGTTGATGATGCTCACCGGAGGATATTTTTCCCATAGATTTCTTTAGAGAGTGGAAGGTAGGAAGGGAGGGGGAGAGGAGGGAGAGAGAAAGAGAGAAATACATTGATGTGGAAGAAACACATTGATTGGTTGCCTCCCCCTGTGTGCCCTGACCCAGGCTGGGGATCAAACCTGCAAACCAGGTGCATGCCCTTGACCAGGAATCACACCCACAACCCTTTGGTGTGTGGGCCAATGCTCTAACCATTCATGCTCACCAGCCAGGGCACTACATGAGCATCTTTAAGATAACTCTCCAAGTTGTTTCTTCATCAAACTCATCCTCACCTGAGACATCTTTCCTTTGTCAGATCTATTGTTTTCCTTCTGTCATGTGTCTCGAGGTTAGTTGCCCACTCTGTCTTACTTACAACCACCAACCCTGAGATGAACGTGTGTGTTTTTCTTGACCTTGTAAAATTCCTTGGCAATCACCCTCATACCTTGTGCCTACATAAAAAATAATTTTCTCAGCAACACTTGCCTTTGTAAAAAAAGACGGTTTCATTTTGACGTCCAATCTGTGCCTGGTTTATGAAAAAAAAAAAAAACTGAGAAAGGGAGGTCCATCACTATCACTATAGTCTGAATAACCAAATCTGCAGATTTAAAAAAAAAAAAAAAGGAAAAATAGCCAGAGTGTACACCACCATCCATAACCATGCTCAAGGGAAGGAGCTAAAGAATCACCTCTGAAAATGTCAGATGGTAAAGAGTGCTGGGGTAGGGGACAGCCAATGTTAAATAAAATCCACCAAAGGGACAGAACCAGGGTCTGATCCTGCCTCTGGGTCCAGAGGATAGAGAGCGAGAAGGGTACAGCCAGCAACACTCACACTGGGGCGAGGATAAAGGAACAGAGGAAACCAGCAGACCAGAGCTTCTGGGCACCGGGCTATGCAGCCGAGTCATGCTTGGTGGTAAGGAATGTGTCTCTATATTATAGTGTGCTGAGTGGCAACCCTGACACCACTCACTCAGTGCCAGAAGCACACCCTCCCAAGTTAGAACAACCAAAAATGTCTTTAGACATTGCTGAATATATCCTGTGGGAGGCAAAATCACCCCAACTCCACCCCCGCTGTTCAGAATCACTGCTGTACATCCAAAGAGACATACCAAATTTTTAGTGGGCAAGACTAAACTATACTGTCCAGATTCACACTTGAGTAATGAAACTGTACGGAAAGAAGTGACCAGTAAAAGAGACAGAACAGTGACCACTGTGGGGAGGGAAGAGGGGGCTGTGACTGTGATAGAGCCTGGAAAGGGCTGGGGGACGGGGGTAGAGGGGGAGTGGGCAGGCAGCAATGCCGTTGGCAAAGTGCTATTTCTCAACCAAGGTGGGAGTTATAAGGCTGTTCCACTTAGAGTAATTCATCAGGCTGCACATTTGTTTGTGGTTTTCTGCATCTGTGGTTTCTTTGACAATAAAATGGTGTTTTTAAAATTAAAACCAAAAGGAAAAAAAAAGGAAAAGAACCTTGACTCAATACTTAAACACAGAATTACCAAATGATTCAGCAATGTCACTCCTAGATATATTATTCCTTCTCTCCTTCTCCCACACCCCCACCCCTCAGGTGAGGATTAACAACAACAAAAGTCGCATAACATATGATTCTATTTATAGTAAACATCCAGAAGGTAAATCCACAGAGAAGGAAGTAGATTAGTGGTTGACAGGGGCTGAAGGGAAGGAGGTATGGAGTAATGCTCCTTAGCATAGTTTCCTTGTGAGGTGATGACGATACCCTTGTAATTAACCTAGTTATTAATAACAGGAAAGGAGCAAAGGAAATGCCAACTGTTATAAACATATCATTTAGGCAGCTCCGCCAGAAAATTAAAGCATTACACTCCCCAAGGAGCCACCGGTCTAGTCCTCGCAGGTCAATGGGGGAAGGAACTGGACAGGGGGAAGACAGACACATGCCCAGTAAAGTTGGGGGAACTGGCGAAGGTACCTGCTGGTCAGTCACACCTGGGTCATTGGTCAGAGTAGGCGTGGCCACTCCAAGCAGGAAGATTTGAGATATTTAATCCCCTAAACAAAGGCGTTTGCACTCTGGGCTCTTGGTTCCTCTTGGTTGGCTCCTGGCTTGCAGGGTTCTCATGCTCCTACTAGCCGGCATTCGCCCACACACCATGGACTAATGGACTGTAACTGGCCTGATGAGGAAGTGGACCCAGCTGCACCAAGGGAGGAAATTCCCCACACTGGCTTCGCTTTTAGCCCTACTGAATATCCCCAACTGCGCTTCTTCTAGGACTGGATTAAGGAAAAGGGGACTTGGGAAACTCAGAGATGTAATTCCACACAAATAAAAATCACTCATCCTCCCAGGTGAGTCTTTTTCTCAAGATATCATAAGGACACCACCTCAATCATTCAGTGGGAAAAAGGATACTCCACACATCCACTGACAACAATGGAATGCTCTGGAACCAGATGGGGGTAATGGTTGCACAGCACGGCAAATGTGCTAAATGCCACTCAACAAATTTTATGGGCATTTTACAACAATAAAAAAGGGGAAAAAAATACAATGTGTTTTTACAGACATCTTGAATGCTCCAGGTCCAATTCGTCGTGTTCTGCATTTTTCCTGCTTTTAATATAGCCAATTGCTTTGCAAATGTGAAAACCCTTGACCTCCTCAACATGGGTGAGGTAGCCTGTGACAGGCATCCTGTTTATGCATGGACAAGCAGGGGCAAGTGGTCAATAATCAACATCAGGGTTGCACACTCACTGTGCCATTGTGACTAAATAGCAGGTCTTGAAACCCTGTTCTTATCAGATCTAAAGATAACGGTTTCATTCACAGATGACCATCTGGAAGCATTCCAGCATTAGAGACCCTAGGCAAACCCTCTTTCTAGGCTGCAGCTATCATTAAAGACCAAACGCCCTCCTGAGGGACAAACCAGAAGCAAAAAAGCTTCTATAATAAAAGGTCCAATAATCCTTTACCCAAAACCCTCCAGCCACTTGAGGGTTATGGGCTTTATCTACTAGACGACATCGCCCAGCCCCAATCTGATGACTATGCTCCATCCCCTGCTTCAATGTCCTGTGGCTTGAGGCTGGGTTGGAAGATTTCAGTCCACTTCCTAAACCTGGAATTGGAGGAAAGGAGCCCAATCGTATGGCCCCACACACAGCAGACAATGTGGGCCAAAGGGAAAGCAATTCGCTTGTTAGCTCCCCCTGTCAACATTATTTATTTCTAAGCACATGCAGACATTTAGCCTGAGCTAGAGGGGGGAGAGGAGATAAGGGATATGATTTGGAAACCATAGCACCTCAACAGTTCTCTTTATTGGGAAAGAGAACATGGTATCAGGAACAGGTGAATGCAGATAGAAGGAGAAACACAGAGAGCACTGGGCTGAGGGCCCAGGGACCTCCCTGAGGCATTTCAGGTGATCAGTCAGTCACAAAGAACAGATTTTAATTCTGACAAAGGGACTGGTGACACAGTAGGAAATGTCAATGAATTTTGTCAAGTATGTGGGAGAAGAAGAAAAACTCGTCAGACCAGTTCAGTTACCAAGTCTCCAGACAGCCACCTTTCCATAATGAGGATTTAATTCTATCTCACCTTCTGCCAAAGGAAGGCTTGGGCAATTTAGTTCTCTAAGCAAAAAGTTAGCTAAATTGTTATCCCTGAGCCCCATCCACGAAGCTGGGCCCCTGTTAGAACTGAAAGTCTGGATCTTCACTACCAAAGATTTGGACAATATTGTCCCCAGAAGTCAATGTGGCCAACTGGTCTACCATTCTTCAATGCACCCTTGAGCCTACCTGGCTTATAACCTTACAGCTACTTCTTTGACTTTCTCCCCCACTCAACAAGAACTCTGAGGTCCTAGTAACATCCTGGCTCAGCACATATCAATATCAGTGGAAACAGCCCATCCTGAACACAGCCCTGGTATAACCTGCATGATTTTCCCATCATACCTACAGGAAAATGTCTGCCATTCAGCACACAAAACAGTCCAAGCCTCTCTTCACAACACGAGGCATTTTCCTTACCCTAGGTAAGACCTCTGCTTTTGTCACTGTCTTTCCTCCCACCCACCTGAACACGCTTTCCTCTTTCTGAACATTATTGCCATCTAAACCACATCTTTATAACCACTCCCATCTGGACCAATCTCCTTCCACATATGCCAATGGCATCTTATTTATCATCAGTCCTGGGGAGGGGAAGAAAGGGGATGGAGGCTCAGAAACATTCACACTAGCACTTCTTTCCTGCTATCAAAATCCAATCATCTCCAAAACTAAAAGTCACTTTAAAAATTCCAATCATCTGCAGAGACCGCTTTGGCTCAGTGGATAGAGGGTCGGCCTGCGGACTGAAAGGTCCTGGGTTCAATTCCGGTCGGGGGCATGTACCTTGCTTGCGGGCACATCTCCAGTGTGGGGTGTGCAGGAGGCCACTGATCAATGTCTCTCTCTCATTGATGTTTCTGACTTTCTATCCCTCTCCCTTCCTCTCTGTGAAAAATCAATAAAATATATTTTTTAAAAAATCCAATCATCTTAATGATAAAGAAATTACAATGGCCACAGAGTATTTTCAGTACAGTGCTTTTAATTCTGACCTATATTCTTAAAAAGATCTGTAACAACAAAAGTAATAAATCTGAATTTAAAAAACTCACATGGCCCACCATGCTACACAATCTACTGTCCTTTTAAAATTTATTATTACCATTCAGCATCCACATGCTAAAGATTTCTATTTTCAGCAAGACAACAGTGGCACACTCACAAAGGAATTTAACTTATCAATATTCTGTCACATTATCTAGAGCAGTGGTTCTCAACCTTTCTAATGCCTCGACCCTTTAATACAGTTCTTCATGTTGTGGTGACCCCCAACCATAAAATTATTTTCGTTGCTACTTCATAACTGTAATTTTGCTACTGTTATGAATTGTAATGTAAATATCTGTGTTTTCCTATGGTCTTAGAGGACGCTGCTAGCAGTTCTCAACCTGAGAACCGCTGCTGTAGAGCCTAGAAGCTATGATTCCCAAGTGTTTCAGGTCCAAAAGTATCTGGAACCACCAGCCAGATGGCTCACTTGGAGGAAAACGGGGCCTGCCTTGTTTTGTGACATCTGCTGGCTATCTGCCTTGAATGGTTAATTTGCTCCTGCCTTTTAACTCCCTAACTAAATCAAGAAAGAGCTCCTGAGGGTCAAAGATGACATCCCAAAGTTTGTAGCCCCTTGGGGCCAGAAAGGGGCTGGTGGACTTTGCTGGCCTAATGCTGTAATGCTCCCAACTTCCTCTGAAAACAGCCTCCCCCTTGATAAGGTACATGACCAAGAACAGAGGTCCCCATATTTTTTCTGTAAAGGACCATACACCCTCTGTTGCAACTACCTAAATCCCTCCTCGTGACACTGAAACAGCCACAGGCAATACTGAAATGAATAAATGAACCACTGAAACGTTATTGAAGGACACTTAAATGTTCATGTCATTTTCACCTTTCACAAAATATTATCCTTTAGATTACCCCCAAAAAAAAAACTTTTAAAAAAATAAATAGCATTCTCAGCTCGTAGGCATATAAAACCTGCTAGCAGGCTGGATTTGGACCAAGCGTGGCAGTTTGCTGACCTTTGGTCAAGGGCACCAGCTAAGCCCAGGGTCAACCAATTACCCAGCAAGCTCTGCTCGAAGATTACTTACTCTTCAGGCCTCAGGGTCTCTTTATAAAAATGGGAGTAACATTCTTGATAGATCCTCCTTCCCCCCAACTGGTAGGTGGAGTTATGACATAACCAGCATCTGCCACCGGGACATCCTCGAGACATTCAACGACCAATCAGCATGTGCCAAATACCCTGGGCCCAACCCCTTCCTGTTCCCTCAAAAGGCATGGTTGCCAAAACCTGGCTGGCTTTCTCTGGCGGGAGGGAGATGTAGACTCTCAAAGGCACTGAACTCCTTATCCTACAACACTAAACCCTAGATCCAGCCGAAACTCATACAGGGGGAGTTTGGACTGTGAAAAGGGAGAAGTGCAAGGAAATTTAGGGGAGTTGCAAAAGATCAGAAGTCTGGTGGCGCTCACGGCACTGTGTGCAGAGGACCGGCTTCTGATTGTGCCGCTGGCTTTCACGAGTGGGTGGGAGACAGACCCTCCCAACTGTGCCACTTCTAACTCCACTAAACCCCAGTTTCGGACGAAACCCTGTGATCCCAGAGCACAGGGGAGCCAGAGGGGCAGCAGTCTAGAGGCACTGCGAGAGAGTGCGAATGCGCAAGCACATGGACCGCACCAGCGACTACCCAGTCACGTGAGACTCAGGGACCGTGGAGGGTGGGCCCCACTGGAAGGCAAGGTGGTCCCTTAAAACCCTGAGACTCCACCCATCCCAAGCTCAACAGAGAGGCTTTTGCGGTTTTTCAAGTCTGGTATCATAAGGCTGAATCAAACACAGAAGATCTCCCAGCATAGTGAAAATGCTGAGACAAGGGAAGGGATCACAAACAAAAGAAATGGAGGAAAACAAATGACTGGATATAGAGTTCAAAACCACGCTTATAAGGTTTTTCAAGAATATGCTAGAAAAGTTGGATAAAGTTAGCAAGTCCCAAGAGGAGATGCAAAAGGACCAACTAGAGATGCAAAAGATCCAACTAGAGATGATAAAGGACCAAATAGAAATTAAACATACACTGACTGAAATAAAAAATAATATACAGAGACCTAACAGCAGACTAGGGGAAGGCAAGAATCAAGTCAAAAATTTGAAATATAAAGAAGCAGAAAACATTCAACTGGAAAAGCAAGAAGAAAAAAGAATCCAAAAATGTGAAGATAATGTAAGGAGCCTCTGGGACAGCTTCAAGCGTACCAACATCAGAATTGTGGGGGTGCCAGAAGAAGAGAGAGAGCAAGATACTGAAAACCTATTTAAAGAAATAATGACTGAAAACTTCCCACATCTGGTAAAAGAAATAGACTTACAAGTTCAGGAAGCACACAGAACCCCATATAAAAGGAATCCAAAGAGGACCACACCAAGACACATCATCATTAAAATACCAAGAGCAAAAGACAAAGAGAGAATATTAAAAGCAGCAAGAGAAAAACAATTACCTACAAGGGAGCACCCATACGACTGTCAGCTGATTTCTCAACAGAAACGATGCAGGCCAGATGGGAGTGGCAAAAAATATTCAACGTGATGAATAGCAAGAACCTACAACCAAGAATAATCTATCCAGCAAAGCTATCATTCAGAATTGAAGGGCAGATAAAGAGCTTCACAGAGAAGAAAAAGCTAAAGGAGTTCATCAACTCCAACCCAGTATTATATGAAATGCTGAAAGGTACTCTTTTAGAAGAGGAAGAAGGAAATGGTAAAAGCCAAAAAATTATGAACAACAAATACTTATCTATCAACAAGTGAATCTAAAAATTAAGTGAATTAAAAATTTGATGAACAGAATAAACTGGTGAATGTAATAGAATCAGGAGCACAGAAAGGGAGTGGACTGATCATTCTCAGGGGGAAGAGGGGAAGGGTGTACAGGGAGTGACTCGACAAAAATCATACACCTATGGATTCATCAATTGGGAGGGAAAGTAAGGCTAGAGGGAGGGGTGGGAGAGGGGTGGAGGGGAGCTATGGGGGGGAAAAAGAGAGACAAATGTAATAATCTGAATAATAAAGATTTAATTTAAAAATAAATAAATAAATAAATAAATACAGAAATTTAAAAAAAAAATCTAAACTGGATCCTGGGATCCTAGCACACCTCTAGGTGTCTCCTCACCAATCTGGCTATTTCTGTAATGTGGCATGGCCTCAGCATGAATTGGAATGGGTCTAGATGACCCAAAAGCAGGAGTTAATATCCTCACTGACCTCAGTAATTTCTGCCAATGAGCCGGGAAGTGGCCCGAGGTCCCATATGTCCAGGCCTTTTTCTCTCTGCCCTCCAGTGCCTCCCTCTGCTCCTTCTGTTCCACAACCCAGGTTCTCCTTGGTCTCGAGAAACCCCCTCAGACCAGTCCTCAGCCTCTCTCTCTGTTTCTGACTCTGTCTCTGACTCTTTGGACCCCGCCGCCCTCTCACTCCCGCCTTCTGCTCCCTCTTCCTCCTCCTCCTTCTTTGCAGAGGCTGCCCCTTTTCCAGCCGGCGGCCACTGCGGGAGCCACCACTGAACCTCCGGCCGCAAGCTGACCAGAGGCCACTGTGCAGCGCGAGAGCCACTCACCCACCGTGTCGCCGGCTCCTCCAAACAGCTAAGTGAAATTTCTGTTTTGGTTTGCTCTTCCCTTGTGTATTGTGAGCAGCCGCCAGGCTGGCCGGATGGCTTGCCATTCCCATGGGGACACCATCTTGAACCAGCAAGTCCCGCCCCTGCAGGCCCGCCTGGTGTGGCCACCCGCCACTGCGCTCCTCCTCCAGCCCACCACCCACCGCCTGCTCCGCCACCCCTTCCCCTGACACGTTCTCAGACCCAGTTCCGAGATCCAGTTAAGACGGTATTTAAGGTTTTTAATGCCCGTGAGGAGCAGGCAGAGTTAGCCCGCCTTTGACAAAAGGTGAACCTGCGAGCCCAAGCCTTGGTAGTGCCATGCCTGGTCCAAAGGGGACTGTGAGTGGTGGGGGTGCAACGAGAGGACGAAAGCCACCTGGAAAATGCTTCACGTGCGGAAATGAAGGCCACTGGGCAAAGCAAGTGACTGCCCCTGGAAAAGTGACGGGCCCTCTGCATCTCAGTGTAGAGGGCCGCCCATCCAGGTCACGACCTGTCGCTGGCCCGACTGAAGATGCTCACCCTGACTGAAGACTGGCTGAAGACTGAAGATGCCCAGACTCAATGACACCCCTCA
>JAAGEH010000289.1:4340747-4394645 GCA_011751065.1 Lasiurus cinereus | reverse complement strand
CTGAAGATGCCCAGACTCAATGACACCCCTCACCCTGACTGAAGACTGAAGATGCCCGGACTCAATGACCCCCCCTCACCCTGACTGAAGACTGAAGATGCCCGGACTCAATGACCCCCCTCACCCTGACTGAAGACTGGCTGAAGACTGAAGATGCCCGGACTCAATGACCCCCATCACCCTTGCTGAGCCCAGGGTAATGCTCAAGGTAGCGGGTAAGTAGGTCTCCTTTCTGGTCGATACGGGGCTACCTTCTCTGTCCTGCCTCCCTTCCCTGGCCACTCTTCCCTTCCACAATCTCAGGCATAGGTACTGATGGCCAATCCACCTTTAACGCTCTGAAAACTGCTCTGGTCTCAGAGCTTCTCACCCTGCCTTCTCTCCCACTCCACCCTTCCTAGAGAACAACTTTCTTGCCAGCACAGGCTTATCAGAAACTTAGATCTTTATCTCTAGGGAAAGTGGGTGCTTTAAAATTTCAAGAGGTTAGAGGCCTGGAAACAGGCTTCAGGGCCTGTTCCCTCCTCCCCCTGCCTTTTCTGAATATTTTCAATAGCAAACAATACTGAAACATTAATTGCTAGACATGTTTAGAAATATTCAATGGAAGGAAGGAAGGAGGGGAAAAAGTTCTAAAGTTAACTGTTGACAAGAATTGTAAAAGGACCCACTATACCAGGCCACAAAAGAAACACCAGTAAGTCCCCTCTCCTCACCCTCCCTTGTTCGACAGGCTTTTTCTAAGCTCCGGAATACCCTTCTGGCATCTCTCTCTCTCTCCCGGACATCTCTAGGCCTTTCCAACTCTTTACTGATAGGAATAGCTATGGGGGTCCTCACCCCGCCCCTAGGGCCAGCCTTCACCCCGTAGCCTACCTGTCCAGACAGCTTGATCCCACAGTTCAAGGATGGCAGCCCTGCCTCCGGGCTCTGGCTGAAGCCGCCATTCTCACCAAGGAGGCCCCAAAAATCTGCCTCCAGCAACCCTTACAGATCTTCTCCACCCACAGACTACAGGATCTTCTGTCCCACCGATCCTTCTCTCTCCTTTCCTCCTCTCAGATGCAGAAGCTCCATCTCCTGTTCCTTAAGAATCCTGCCATCTCCCTGACTCAGTCCCCAGCCCTGAACCCAGACATTCTCCTTCCCGCTGCCTCCACCCAACCTGTGGCAAAGCACTCCTGCCCTGAGGTCATCTAGGCCCTCACTCAACCTGGAGCGGGATTCTCAAATTTTCCTCTCTCTAATCCTGACTTAACTAAACTGCATATACCCTACCGCCCATAATCATGGGGTAAGATCGAGAGGATCAACAGCCTCCTTAAAAACCATCTAACTAAACTCTCTCTAGAAATTCGCAGCTCCTGGCCAGACCTCCTGTCCATAGATGGCCCTGACCGAAATCCGGGCTACACCAAGGAGCCCCACCTTCTTAAGCCCTTTTGAACTCCTATATGGGAGACCCCTCCCTACTGACCCTCCTCTACTGGTTATTTATCTTTCATCCCTGCCCTTTCTCAGGCAGCTTCTCCGGGAACGATGACAGGTTTCTGCCCAGGCCAGAACCAGCTGACCAAGACTCCCGAGGACCAGCCCTCCAGCCAGGGGACTCAGTCCTCCTCAAGAACCTTACCCCCAGGTTGTATTTCAGCTCCAGGCCCAGAAAAGCAGCAAAACCAGACAAGTGACGCTGTGGCAGCCTCAGGACCAGCTTTTACCTCCCAAGTGACTCAACAGGATCGTTCTCGAGACTTCACCAACCAGTCCCTGGGGAAACCATGCTGCTGCACCCTCATCCAGCACGGAAAACACTCCCTGTTTTTCGCTCACTTACGCCATGGCTCCTCCCATCATTAGGCCCACTGGGATCTATTCCTTTAATTTTGCTCTTTCGCCCCTGTCTCATGCACTGTCTCACTAGTCTTTTGCAGAACAGAATGCAGGCGTTCACCAACCAGAAGGTGGGAGAGATCTGTCTGGCCTTGAATTCAGAACCTAGAGACATCTATGTCACCAGAATCCTTGAGACCCCGGGTAGACGCCCCTAACAAAGCCCCCTCTCAGCCAGAATTAGCTACGGAAAACGGACTTTCACCCCCTGACCTTGCCGGACTCTCAATTTTTTTTTAATATCACCAAAAGCCTGGAATGATAGATCCTCCCTTCCTCCAACTGGTGGGCAAAGTTATGGCGTAACCGGGTCTGCCACCGGGACATCCCAAGACATTCAACCACCAATCAGCGGGTGCCAAGTGCCTGGGGCCCAACCCCTTCCTGTTCCCTCAAAAGGCCTGGTCACTGCTGCACATATTACTGTCTTCCAGTCTGGAGGCAGTCCGGCAGGTGGGTCCCTCCTTCTTCTCCCTTTCCTTTAGTCCTGGTTTTTCTGCCTCCTCCGTAACAAACCTCACTCGTTAGTGTGGAATAAACCCCCTCTTTAGACATACTTTGGTCTTTGACTCCCGTTTCCTGCGCCTCGAACCTTACAATCCTCTCATAGGCTGTGGTGAGGATTCCGTGAGTGCCTAGCACGTAGTAAAAGCTCAGTAATATTAGTCACAAATGGTCAAGGATGTCTTCATGACAGGTGCTGGGTCACAATAAATGCCAGTCCCTATATTTCAGGGAACTTAGCTTAAAGGGGAAGCAGCTAACTGAAGACAGAATGAGAAGGGCACTTAAGAAGAGGCAGCCAGAATATGGCAGAGGCAAATTCCAGAGGACTGCCCACCCCAAGGTTCTTTGTTCTCTGCTGGAGAGCTCAGATTCTGAGCCAGAATATCCAGGTTTCAGGTTCAAATCCCATCTCTAGTACTTACCAGAGATATGACCCAGAGCACATGGCCTCATTTTTCAGGGCCCTGGTGGCCTCACCAGTGACAGGAATTGCTGACGGGACTGAATGCAGTATCATTAGCAAAGCACTTACAACAGTGCCCTGCCCAAAATAAGCATTTGTTGCCAAGGAGATTCTAAGGCAGAACTAAAGCATAAATAAAGGAATAAAAAGTTTCAACATGATGCTAAACCATTTGACTAAAAGCAAATCCTTCAAGAACAGACATGCATTTAAATATTTAACGTTCAGCCCTGGCCAGTGTTCTCAGTGGTTTGTGTCCGCTCACACACCGAAGAGTCCCAGGTTCGATTCCTAGTCAACAGCAAATACCTGGGTTGCGGGTTCTATCTCTAGCCTGGTGTGGGTGTAGTTCGGGAGGCAACCTATCGTGTCTCTCTCATATCGATGTTTCTCACTCGCTCTCTTCCTCCCTCCCACTCCTTCCCTCTTACTACACTAAAATTCAATGGAAAAAGAAGCCTTGGGTGAGGATTAAGGGGGAAGAAAAAATTTACTGTTCAATGTAAATAGAGCCCCCAAATTTCAGAAGCTCTGAAACACGAACTCAGGAAGGACAGATCTGTTGCCTTTGCCTCCAGCTTCTGACCTCTTGCTGTCTGCATGTGGCATTGCCAGCCATCTTCCTGGTACCCAGCATGCCCCAGCCTGACCCACCGCTCTGACTGGCAACACCAGCTGGGGGGAAAAATGCCAATGAGTAGGGGGAGAGCAGCTGGTCAAGCCAGCCCTATGGTTTCTAGTTCCCCCAAAAGTTCAGTGTGGGATCTGCAGAGCTTTGGAAGCTGAGGTGCCAGGTGAGTGGAGCGGCCCAGCACCCAACCTCATCATATGGTGGGCTCTCCTTTGCTACCCCCAGACCAAAGCGAGAAACACAGCCAAGACTTGGCAGGTATTCACTCAGTAGTTTGCCCAGAAAGAGTGGTGGATCAATGGCACTTAGGAGAAGTTTCCAGAACACTCACAGAGGTACTGGGCTAAGTGCCCCTCCTGCAGGATCTCATTTAACCCCCTAACCATAACCCTCACAAGCGGGTCCTGTCATTATCCCCATTTTTCAAATGACGAAACGAGGCTTGATCCAGATCTCGACCAGTTCATGCTGACAGGATTCCAAGGCAATTCTCCAGACCCCATACATACTTGTGACCACTTTGGAACAGACCATTGAGGCCCATTTTAGGGCCTTCGTGACACTCCAATTCTGTGACCCCAAAGAGTTTAGGCTTCACTCATGCTTCACCGCAGAGATAGCTCTGTTCCAACTCTCCCCGCAAGGTACTCAATCATGCACTCAGTGTATATGTCACCAGAAGATTCCCTCCAGAGAGGTAGGGGCTGGCCCACCTGGGACCCCAAACACCATCCCCGCTCAATGCCTAGCACACAGTCAGCTCTCGATGAACATGTTTCCTGATCGGGCTTCTCCTTCTGCACATGCAGGGCTCCTTGTATTTGGCCTCTCTTGGCATCTTTTTTTTTTATATATATATTTTATTGATCTTTCACAGAGAGGAAGGGAGAGGGATAGAAAGCTAGAAACATCAATGAGAGAGAGACATCCATCAGCTGCCTCCTGCATGCCCTCTACTGGGATGTGCCCAAAACCAAGGTACATGCCCTTGACCAGAATCAAACCTGGGACCCTTCAGTCCACAGGCCAACGCTCTATCCATTGAGCCAAACCGGTTTCGGCTCTTTTGGCATCTTCACCCAAAATCTAGACAGGGTGATGGAGAAGAAGAAGGTGGAGCCACATACCAGTGACTTTCTCTTTTTAATTAACCTAACCTTCCTCTGCTGTCCTGCCTAAAGCATTCTTGTTTCAGGGACAGGTAAGAGAAGAGTCACTGCAGAAAATGCTTAAGCTTGGTTCAAAGGACAGCCAAATGCCTTCAACCCAAATGCACCCTAGGCCCAAGACGCTCCCAGAACCTTGCAAGCATGCAAGAAAAGGACAATGAAAGCTCGAGGAAGTGTTTGAGAGGATTCTAGGGGAAGAAATGAGCTGTCAGCTTTCACAGGCCTGTATCAGGGACCCTCTCCTAAGGACTCCTTTCAGTCTGCTTTGCATTCAGAAATCCCACAAAATGTTAAATATATCTTCTGAAGCCACCGCAGCATTTAAAAAGCCGGAGACATACACCATGTTCACAGCAGCATTAATCACAACAGCTAAAACGTGGCAGTAGCCCAAGGGCCGATCTGTGAATGAACGAAGAAACAAAACGGAGGTCCAACCACACAATGGAATATTACTCAGCATTAAAAAAAAAAAGAAGAAATGCCGTACCTACTATAACATGGATGAACCTTGAGGACACTATGCTCAGTGAAATAAGCAGTCACAAAAGGACAAATACTGTAGGAGTCAACTCACAGGATGTTCCTAAAGGAGTCAGATCCACAGACACAGAAAGTAGATAGTGCGAGCCGGGGGCTGGGAGAAAGGAAGAGGGGGGTAGTGCTTAGCGGGGACAGAATTCCAGTTTGGGAAGATGAGAAAGTTCTGTAGCTGGATCGTGAAGATGGATGCACAACAGTGTGAACGTACTTAATGCCACTGAACTGTGCACTTAGAATGGTTAAAATTGTAAATCTTATGTTATATGTATTTTATTACAATAAGAAAGTTGTGGTTTAAAAAAAAAAAAAGGCCAGAGCTGAATTGTACTCAACAGACAGGAGCACCAATTCAAAGAACAATCTAATCACTTGTTAACATCTGTCCCAGGACAGGACAATGCTTTACCCACGGGACCCCACCACTGATTATGAACCAACTGCGCAGTTCATAACTGCACGGTGCCCAGATGCCAGGAGCTCAGTACCCTCGTAGGTGTCAGTGACAGCAATGCAACCCCCAATGCTGAAAAACAAGCTTTGTTCTCAAGAGCAAAAGAGGTGCTTAAAAAAAAAAAAAAAGAAGCCTGCTGAAAATATCAGGGGCATTTGCTGATAATACAATACAGTCCTAGATATTTTTACCAAAATGGATACAAAAATAAACCCACAGAAGCACGCCTTAAATTATATCCCAAGACATATGAGCCCTGAGCATTTCAAACAAGCTCCTAAATTTGGAGAACTCAGCCTTGGGAAAAAAGTGTTCACTGTTTTCCCTGCTTCCCTCACCCTATCCAGAAGTGGCTCTCACATTTCTGAACAAAGGGGTCACACAAATACATACAAGCTTTTTTGTGCCTGAGTTGGTGCAAAACCCCTCTGTCTTTTACTAGCTGTGTGGCCTTAGGCAAGTTAAGTAACCTCCCTGGTCTCTGTTATCAGGGATAACAGAGCACCCCTAGCAGCTGTAGTTTAGCTTCTCTCTGTCCCTGATCTACCAACAGTCTCAATATTTTCTACAACATAATAACCATCATCCCTTCCTCCAACCACAAACTTCCAGATTCTCTTTCCCTTCGCTGCCCAACCTCTCGGAAGTGGTGTGGCGGTCCCCATTCTCTCACCATCTCACAGATGTTTCCTACCACCCAACATCTGTGCAGTAGAAAGGCTCCTCCCTGGGGCTCCAATGGAGTCCTCACTGAGAATTCCACAGATTCTCCTCAGGACTCACCTTGTGGGGCTCCATGGTAGCTTTGAGCCCAGGTGAGAAGACCCTCCTTTTTCCTTTTCCTTATCTTTGATGATACAACCCATAAGCCTTCCACTCATTTTCTTCCACCTAAATCCCATGTTCATGAATTCTCCTCAGGGAATTTCACAATGTAGTAAGGAGAGAAGACAATACTAGTAAACAAGTAACAAGTGTGTTTATGTGGGACTTCCCACCCTGGATAGCAATACATTATAAACCACAGGGATTAGAACAGTTATGGCCCTGATGCAAGGAAAGACAGATGTATTTACGAATACCTAGAATCAGACCCCAAATCAACCATGAAGGGGTAAGTTTCCGTAATAAACAGCATTAAGACCGCTCCCCCAACTTGTTATTTTGGGGAAAATGGATATCCTTTCAAATCATACACACAAATAGATCCCAAAGATCCAGGGTGATTTTTTTTAATGATGATAATGGAAATAGAAATTTTTGGGAGAAAATACTTACTTTATGGATAGAAAGGAATGTTTTAAGCATAAAGTAACATAAGAGGCATGTGCAAATCCAGCTCTGAACTCAATAAATCCTGTAAATTTCTCTGTGAACTGACAACTAGAGCATTTGAACAAAATGCCTAAAAACACAATTGGGAAGGGTTAATAGCCTGCATCTATACAAACTGCACACAGATGAATTTTTCAAAAACCACTAAGGCCCTGAAAGATAGATGGACAAAAGACATGAAAAGGAAGAGAAACCCAAAGGACAAACATGTTTTAAAAGGTTCAACTCTGATAACAATAAAAAAAATGCAAATAGAACAGCTCCTCCCTCCAGTGAATTATGAAAGATTCTCTCAAATAACACTCAGAGCTGGCCAACGTGTCCCTCTACGCCAATGCTAAGAGGAGCTCCCGCTGGTACACATTTCCAGAAAGCAATTTGGCAACTGGCATCAAGAACCTTTGACCCAGAAATGTCACTTCTGGAAAAGCAAGGCTTAAAGAAACAAATCCCCCATAAAGCTTTGTTCATCCCTCTCTTTGTGACAATTGGAAAGACTCCTCACCCGATGATATTTTTCCATTGATTTTTAGAGAGAATGAAAGGGAGAGGGACAGATGGAGAAAGAGAAGCATCCAAGGTACATGCCCTTGACTGGAACTGAACCCGGGACACTTCAGTCCATGGGCAGACGCTCCATCCACTGAGCAAAACTGGCTAGGGCTGTAAATAAAGTTATTCACCCACAGCCATGTACACTCATTTATGTACAGCCTGAAAAGTCTAAATAAAGCATTGCATATCTGAGCCTTTGCAGAAAAGGTCTGCCACTCCTGATTTAGGGAATGCCTCCAGCATCTCTAACAAACAAGGCACAAGAAAAGCTTAGACCCCTGCACACCCCAGTGTACCTTTCTGGCAATGGCTGTGAGTCCAACACCGTTCGACAAACTGCCCATTGATGACAGTGGCAGGACAGTTGGTCTTGCCCTTCGCAGTGCCTGGACAGATGTCCCCACACTCTTCATTGTCATCTTTGTTCAGCACGATGTAATTATCCTCAACTGAGTCCAGGATGCGCGACCAGTCGATGGTGGCCAGGTAGCAGAGCTCATTGTTCTTCTCGATGCGGACAGACCCCCGGGTGATGTTCATCAGACTATAGAGGCCCAGCTCCTTCAGGTGAACCATCTCGAAGATGACCAGCGCGTAGTTGAAGAAGAGACGGGAGCCCCGGATGACCGTGAGGTTGGGGAACAGATCCTTCAGGCTCTCCAGCCCATAGACACGAAACAGCAGCAAGTAATCAGTGATCATGATGAGCTTAGGGAAACTGAGGTCTCGGAAATCCTCGGGCCTCGTTTTGAACATCAACAGGATCTGCAAATGTCCTTCGATGACTGAGCAGTTAGCCAGCTCGTGCAGCCTCGTGAGGTTGTTCCGGATATCCATGCTGGGGCACACTAGAGTAAAAATATGCAGAAAGCGTAACAGGTGAGTGAACACGCAATGGGTGGGTTATAAGAATTAGTGGCAGGGCATTGCTCAGAAGGGTCCTGGCCTAGGCTAAATCCTCTTCCATACATCTTAAAATCCTTACATCGTTCTGCACTGAGACTTAGGAATTCCACAGTCAACACTGATTGGTGGTGTTTCCTGTAGTGTCTGTGTCTAAGTATTTACTTTTGAAAGGCAAAGAAAGTAACTCCTTTGCCAGTACCTGTTAGAAGCCTTAATGTCATCATGTGGAATATGACATAATAGACATGGGAGGGATCACAGGAGATTGCTTAATGTGGCAGGTGCACAAGGGGCGAGGGGAGCCGTCTCCACTGAGTCAAAGGTGAAGATATTCAGGAAACAGATTTATGGGGATCAGGTGCTCATCAGGAGAGCTGAATTTGTTACTTTCTCACCTCGCTAACTCCCCTCAACTTGCCTTCCTTCCAGGCAGGCAGCCAAGGCCTTTTACCTGGGAGTGCAAGGGCTTTCCAGCAAATCTGATCTCTCCTTCACAAATACCCAGTGTGCCCCTTCTCCTGCAGGGGGTCTCTCCTTCCCCAGGCTCTGTCACCCTCCATGGCTGCCCATGACCCTGCACTTTCCTCCTGCAGCCTTTAAGATTTCGTCCCTCCCTCCCCTGCACCACACTAACCAGACTGGCCCACCACTCTCACACAGTTCCAAGGCTCTGTGTCCAACCTGTGAGTAACATAGTGCAAGATAGGCCCACAGGCAGTGCCTGGCACATAGTAGGTACTTATTAATGTCAGCTATTTTGTTATTGTTTATTTCTCCCAAGTATTATCAGCCATCTCTAGATGTTGTGTCTTCATTCCCTTAAACCAAGCCTGGGCAGATGTTTTTTATGAAGGCGCAGGTAATAAATACTTTCAGCTTCCCAGTCAGTCTGCATTTAGACACCTCCACTCTGCCATTACAGCCTGAAAGCAGCAGAGATGATATGTGAATGAATGAAATTGGCCATTCCAATAAAACTTTATTTACAAAAACAGGCAGCAGGCCAGAGTTTTGCCCTTTGGCTGTAGTTTGGCATTCCTGCTCTAGTCAGGTGATGTTCAACCACTTTCTGCGGGAATGGAAATGTCCTTTATCTGTACTGTCCACTCTGAAGACACCAGCCATTTGTGGTGCTCAAGCTCTTGAAATGTGTTAAGACCGAGGAACTGACTATTTAATTTTACTTTAGCTAACTTAAATGTAAATAGACACTTGAGGCTAGTGGCTATGCACTGGACAGGGGAGACCTTGCCTTGTTAAGTTAGCAAAGTGCTTTTCTTGTGCCCCTTATAATAGAGTTAACATTCACCAGAATCAAACACTTATATAGCTTCTCCTTGCCTACACACACACACACACACACACACACACACACAAACACACACACACCTCTGCACCTGGACTATAGGGCTCAGGACATAACCCATACTTATTGTATTCCAAGACACTAAACCTTCCAACAGATTGTTCTAGAGAAGAGTAGAAAATCCTCTTGAAAATGCACCCTGAGAATGACAACAAAAACAGCACCAATTAGAAAGAAAACAGCCAAGCAAAATATTGAGGAAAACAAAGCTACTATGTTCCTGGGTCACATTCCGAGCAGATTAGGCTGGATCAGGAAAAAACACATACTCACTCACTCCTTCCCTCATTAGGAAGTCGGAGGCACCTTGCAGACATAGACAACAAGGATGCCAGTTCCAGCCCCACACTCACACCACCTAAGCCCGGGAAGCTCCCTGTTACAGTCACATCCCCTGCACGCACATACAGAGATCCCTGCAGGCACTGAGTAACTGACACCTCTCAACAAGCCCATCCCCACCCACAGCTGGGAAAATTGGACCTCCAAGAGACAAAGCCAATCACTCAGGGGCACACAGTCCACCAGTGACAGGCATGGCTGCCAGATCTGGCAAATGAAAATGCAGGATACCCAGTTAAATTTGAAATTCAGATAAAACAGTGAGTAGGGAGAAACCAAGATGGCGGCATAGGTAATCACCCAAACTGCTGCCTCGCACAAGAATTTCAAAACTACAACTAAAAGACAGAAAGGACATCATCTAGAACCAAGGAAAGTTGGATGAGTGAAAATTCTACAACTAGAAGGAAAGAGAGGGGCTCACAGAGACTCAGAGAAGCTGCAAAAAACTGAGGTATGGAGACGCGCACGTGAAGAGAGCAGGAGGTGGTGTGCCTGGCTGGCTTTCTCTGGCGGGAGGGAGATGGAAACTCCCAACTGCACGGAACTCCTTATCCTATGGCATTGAATCCCAGCTCCGGACAAGACTCATATGGGGGGAGTCTAGACTGTGAAAAGGGAAGAGTGCAAGGAAATTTAGGAGAGTCTCAAAAGGGCAGAAGTCTGGGGCGCGCAATCCAATGCTCACAGAGAGGACAGACTACTGATTATGCCGCTGGCTCTCTCTGGTGGGCGGGAGACAAAGCCTCTCAACTGTGCCACTTCTAACTGCATTGAACCCCAGTTTCAGGCGGGACCCTGGGGACCCAAACTCATACAGATCTCAGAGTGCATGGGAGCCAGAAAGGCAGAGGTCTGGAGGCACCTGTGTGTGCGCACAGAAAGGGCTGCAGTGATTACCGATTACCAAGAGACACTTGAAACCCAGGGGCCACGTAGGGCGGGGTTGACTGGAAGCTAAGGCTGTCTCTGCTCAGCCCTGAGACTCCACCCACCCAATCTGAACAGAGAGGCTTTTGCAGTTTTGCAAGTCTTGCATCATAAGGCTGATTCCAGCACAGACGTTCTCCCAGCATAGTGAAAATGCAGAAATAAAGGAACAGACCACAAACGAAAGAAATGGAGGAAAACAAACCACTGGATATACAGTTCAAAACCATGCTTATAAGGTTTTTCAAGAATCTCCTAGAAAAGATGGGTAAATTTAGCAAGACCCAAGAGGAGATGAAAAAGGACTAACTAGAGATGAAAAAAAAAAAACTAGAAATTAAACATACACTGACTAAAATAAAAAATATTATGCAGAGACCTAACAACAGACTAGAGGAAGGCAAGATTCAAGTCAAAAATTTGAAAACACTTAACTGGAAAAGAAAAAAGAAAAAGAATCCAAAAATGTGAAGATAGTGTAAAGAGACTCTGGGACAACTTCAAGCTTACCAACATCAGAATTGTGGGGTGCCAGAAGAAGAGAGAGAACAAGATACTGAAAACCTATTTGAAGAAATAATGAATGAAAAGTTCCCACATCTGGTGAAAGAAATAGACTTACAAGTCCAGGAAGCACACAGAACCCCAAATAAAAGGAATCCAAAGAACACCACACCAAGACACATCATAATTAAAATATTAAGAGCAAAAGACAAAGAGAGAATATTAAAAGAATCAAGAGAAAAATAAGTAATTACCTAAAAGGGAGCACCCATACTACGATTGTCAGCTGATTTCTCAACAGAAACTATGCAGGCCAGATGAGAGTGGCAAGAAATATTGAACGTGATGAATAGCAAGAACCTATAACCAAGAATACTCTACCCAGAAAAGCTATCATTCAGAATTGAAGGGCAGATAAAGAGCTTCACAGATAAGAAAAAGCTAAAGGAGTTCATCAATACCAAACCAGTATTATATGTAATGCTGAAAGGTACTCTTTAGGAAGAGGAAGAAGTAAAAGGTAAAGATAAAAATCATGAACAACAAATACGTATCTATCAACAAGTGAATCTAAAAAGTGAACTAAAAATCTGATGAACAGAATAAACTGGTGAATATAATAGAATCGGGAAAGGGGTGAGGGGGGTACAGGGAGAGACTGGACAATAATCATACACCTACAGATGAGGACAATGTGGGGGGAGGTAAGGTAGAGGAAGGGGTGCAGGTGGAGGGAAGCTATGGGGGGAAAAAAGAAAAACAAATGTAATAATCTGAACAATAAAGATTTATTAAATAAATAAATAAAAACAGTGAGTAAATGTTTAGGATATGTATATCCCAAACATCGCATGGGATATACAGTACTTAGATCCTAAGAAAGTACTCATTGATTATATGATATTCCAATTTAATTGAACTGGTGAATGAATAAAAAAAATGTGAGCCATCCACACAGTGGAAGATTATTCAGCCACAACAAGTGAGCAAACACTCACTTCAATATGGATGAACTTTGAAAACATGATGCTCAGTGAAAGAATCCACTCACATAAGACCACAAAGGTGTATGATTCCCTCCCTGGTGCGAGGGGCTGCTAGAGGATGGTATTTCTTTTGGAAAAGGTGAAAATGGTCCTGACTGGTTTGGCTCAGTGGATAGAGCGTTGGCTATACCTTGGTTGCGGGCACATCCCAATGGGGAGTGTGCAGGAGGCAGCTGATCAATGTTTCTCTCTCATTGATGTTTCTAACTCTCTCTCTCTCTCTCCCTTCCTCTCTGTAAAAAATCAATAAAATATTTTTTAAAAAGTAAAGGTGAAAATATTCTAAAATTGATTGTAGTGATGGCTGCACAACTCTACGAATGTACTTAGAACCACTGAATTATAAACTTGAAGTGGGTAAACTGTATGCTATTGATTATAGCTCAATAAACTTATTAAAAAAGATTAAATGACTATAATTATGGGGGACAATAAAGAATTGCCTTTTTGTAAATTTCCAATAACTCTAACTTAATTCATTAAAGCCATATGTGTCCCTATTAGTCTAAGACAATAGACAAATTTATTGCTGGGACAGAAATTAACCAGAGGATGTCAGAAATGGTGCCAGAAATACATAGATGTAGGGCCTTTGCTGGCTTTTAATGCCTCTGGCTGGAAATCAAGGATGCTTCAAGTTTTTAATAAGTGGCACCTAATACCTCACACACAGGTCGGGAGGACAATAAGCAAGAGGAGGCAGGGAATCCTGGTGACAGCTAGTATTTTCTGAGCACCTTCTATGCGCTCTCGGCCTATGCCCTGGAGTACATGGTCTCTTGTTAAATTCTAAAAATCATCTCCAGAGAAGGTGTCGTTTCCACGCAGCCTCACACAGGCTGTTTGAGATGGTGCCCCTAGGATTGCAATCCTGCAATCAAATGCAGTCTGTGCTGTAACTGCTATGTTACAGTTTTACCATTACTATTTTTTCAAAAATATGCCTAACGAAGAAGCATGTGAATTGGACTTAAGGAAACAATGAAATAGTTGTCATGCAATGACACCCTGGAGAAAGCCCGTGAAAGAGAATTCCCTGCATTCCCCTCCTTCAGCAAATATCTGCTGAGGACCTGTTCCAGGCCATATGCTGTTCCAATACTGAAAGTTCTACAGGGAATAGGACAGATGCTGCCCTGGGTCTCACAGACTAGAAGTCACTATGAACTACCCGAAACAACTTAAAATATAACGGAGAAGATGCCATCGAGGAGAGTTCCCTGGGGTAGAAGAATTCATAAAAATGAGCTATTTGCAACAACCGACAAGTGCTGGTGAGGATGCAGAGAAAAAGAAACCCTCATGCACTGTTGGTGGGAATGCAGACTGGTGCAGCCACTGTGGAGAACAGTATGGAGTTTCCTCAAAAAACTAACAATGGAACTCCCATTTGACCCAGTAATCCCACTCCTAAGAATATATCTCAAGAAACCAGAAACACCAATCAGAAAAGGTATATACACCCCTATGTTCCTAGCAGCATAACTTACAATAGCTAAGATTTGGAAACAGCCTACGTGCCCATCAGCAGATGAGTTGGATCAGAAAACTGTGGTACATCTATACAATGGAATACTACGTTGCTGTAAAAAAGGAACTTTTACCATTTGCAACACATGAATGGAACTGGAGAGCATTATGCTAAGTGAAATAAGCCAGAGGGAGAGAGATAAATATCACAAGATTTCACTCATTTGTAGAATATAATAAACAACATGAGCTGATGAACAAAAATTAGATCCAGAGACAAGGTAACACTGAACAGACTGTCCAACCTCAGAGAGAAGGCAGGGGAGAAGGGGTTAGAGATCAACCAAAGGACTTGCATGCATACATATTAGCATAATTAATGGTCACAGACACTGGAGCAGAGGGAGCTTGTCCTGAGGGGTGGCAATGGCGGAGGCAGTTGTCAATCGAGGAAAATGGAGACATATGTAATACTTTAAACAATGAAGGAGAAGGAGAAGGAGGAGGAGAAGGAAAAAGGAAAAAAAATGAGCTGTTTGACTCAGTCTGGGATGATCAAGGAGAGCTTCCCAGAGGAGATGATGCCAGGACTGAAACCTAAACAAACAATGCAGTAAGAAGTATTCAGTTCTGCCTACTTCGTTGGAAGGTTAAGGGCAATGGCAAATGATAGCTCAATATGCTGGATGACCACGGTGTGTAGGATCTACAGCAGCAATATCTGATAGAAATATGTGAGCTACAGAGGAGAATCCAAGATGGCAGCATAGGTAAATACCTACACTGCTGCCTCGCACAACAATTTCAAAACTACAACTAAAAGAACGGACATCATCCAGAACCACAGGAAAGCTGGCCGAGTGTAAGTTCTACCGCTAGAAGGAAAGAGAGGGGCTCACAGAAACCCAGAGGAGCTGCAAAAAGCTGAGGTACGGAGGCGCCCGCGCTGAGAGAGCGGGTGCCCGAGTACCTGGCTGGCTTTCTCTGGCGGGAGGGAAACGGAGACTCCCAACGGCATTGAACCCCTTATCTTACAACACTAAACTCCAGATCCAGCCGAAACTCATACGGGGGAGTTTGGACTGTGAAAAGGGAGAGGTGCACGGAAATTTAGGGGAGTCTCAAAAGATCGGAGGTCTGGTCGCACACGCCTATGGCGCTGAGCGGAGGACAGACTGCTGATTGTGCCGCTGGCTTTCGCAAGTGGGCGGGAGACAGACCTTCCCAACTGTGCCACTTCTGAGTCCACTGGGCCCCTGTTTCGGGCGAAACCCTGGAGACCTAGACTCATGTGGTCCTGGTGCACAGGGGAGCTGGAAAGGCAGCGGGTTAGAGGCACTTCGGGTGCGCACACGCACAAGGACCGCTCCAGCGATTACCCAGTCAGGTGAGGCTCAGGGACCGTGGAGGGCGGGGCCGACTGGAAGGCAAGGCGGTCCCTTAAGCCCTGAGACTCCACCCTCCCAAGCTCAACAGAGGCTTCTTCGGTTTTGCAAGTCTGGTATCATAAGGCTGAATGCAACACAGAAGTTTCCCCGACATAGTGAAAATGCCGAGACAAGGGAAGGGATCACAAACAAAAGAAATGGAGAAAAAAAAACGACTGGATATAGAGTTCAAAACCACGCTTATAAGGTTTTTCAAGAATATGCTAGAAAAGTTGGATAAACTTAGCGAGAGCCAAGAGGAGATGAAAAAGGACCAACTAGAGATGCAAAAGAGCCAACTAGAGATGCAAAAGAGCCAACTAGAGATGGAAAAGGTCCAACTAAAGATGATAAAGGACCAAATAGAAATTAAACATACACTGACTGAAATAAAAAATATTATACAGAGACATAACAGCAGACTAGAGAAAGGCAAGAATCAAGTCAAAAATTTGAAATATAAAGAAGCAGAAAACACTCAACTGGAAAAACAAGAAGAAAAAAGAATCCAAAAATGTGAACATAATGTAAGGAGACTCTGGGACAGCTTCAAGCGTACCAACATCAGAATTGTGGGGGTGCCAGAAGAAGAGAGAGAACAAGATACTGAAAACCTATTTCAAGAAATAATGAATGAAAACTTCCCACATCTGGTGAAAGAAATAGACTTACAAGTCCAGGAAGCACACAGAACCCCATATAAAAGGAATCCAAAGAGGACCACACCAAGATACATCATAATTAAAATACCAAGAGCAAAAAACAAAGAGAGAATAGTAAAAGCAGCAAGAGAAAAACAGTTTATTACCTACAAGGGAGCACCCATACGACTGTCAGTTGATTTCTCAACAGAAACAATGCAGGCCAGACCGGAGTGATAAGAAATATTGATGAATAGCAAGAACCTACAACCAAGAATAATCTATCCAGCAAAGCTAACATTCAGAATTGAAGGGCAGATAAGAAAAAGCTAAAGGAGTTCATTAACTCCAAACCAGTATTATATGAAATGCTGAAAGGTACTCTTTTAGAAGAGGAAGAAGAAAAAGGTAAAAACCAAAAAATTATGAACAACAAATACATATCTATCAACAAGTGAATCTAAAAATTAAGTGAATTAAAAATTTGATCAACAGACTAAACTGGTGAATATAATAGAATCAGGAGCACAGAAAGGGAGTGGACTGATCATTCTCAGGGGGAAAGAGGTGAGGGGTGTACAGGGAGAGACTGGACAAAAATCATACACCTATGGATGAGATCAATGGGAGGGAGCTAAGGGCAGAGGGAGGGGTGGGAGCTGGGTGGAGTGGTGTTACGGAGGGGAAAAAAGAGAAACAAATGTAATAATCTGAATAATAAAGATTTAATTTAAAAAAAGAAATATGTGAGCTACATATGGCATTTTCTCTAAAACTGTAACACTTCAACATGTAAGCAATACTAAGAAAATATCAATGAGATCCTCTACTGGGTTTTTATCACACTATGCCTATGAAATGCTATTGTACTCTACACGTGCAGCTTGTCTCAATTCAGATGTTAAATTTTAACCAGAAATGCTTGATCTATTTGGGGTGGATTTCACAAAGCAACTCGCTGAAAACGTAGGTTCATAATCTCAAGTTATTCCAAACATACAAAAAGTTTCTCAATAACAGAATCGAGTACTGATTTTTTAAAAATGTAAATAAACTAACTTAAATAAAACTTTACATTTGCCTTTAAATGAATTAAAGTTAAATAAAAGTAAAAATCCAGCCAGGCGCTGGCCTCAGTTTCAAAAGCCCGAGTGTGGACAGTGGCACCGTCCTGGCAGCCACAGAACATGTCCATGGATGCCGAATGGCCTGCTGGGCAGTGCTGGGCTGGAGTTCCCCGGTGGCCTCTGGAATCTGAGACTTTTCCAGAGAAGAAGACTGACATGACAGCTGTCTTGGAAAATGTCCCCTCTCCCCTGGTTTTCTCTCCACCATGAAAGCAGCAAAGGTGAAGTGTAAGGGGCACAAAAGAAGGTGTCTAGAAGGTTCTGAAAATCCTTCACAATGCTAAGAGTTTTACACTTTCTGCTTTCAATCGTGAAGGCACTCATTCCTTAATATGTGTCCCAGTGACCTACTCTGGGTCAGGTGTTCCTCTCTGCATTCTTTCTAGTCTTAGCACTGCTCTCTCCAAAATTCAGGGGTCCTGCACTAATAAGCCTGGGGTCAGGATCAGGCCACCACCCATACCAGTTTGGGGGCACAGTAGAAACCCAACAGATCTGGCTTCCCACACCAGCACTGACACCTGCCAGTTGGGAGCCTGGGTCACATCCTTAATTGCTGTAAACGACAACAGCATGATCAAAGCTATGAGGAGGAGAAGAGAAGTGAGGTTTGTTGTCCTCTTGGAGCTACATGGAACCAATTCCCAGATTTTTTGCCTTCGGAAATTAAAACCTGGGTGCAATGCATTATCAGAGACCCTTCTGCTTCGCTGCCTGCCTGAAAAACTGGCTCTTAAAATTGACTTCTGCAAAGGAGGCAGATCTGGAACTGCAGCCAGCCATGTGGAAATCAACCTTTATTCACTCAACAAATGTTTGCTGGGCATCGTGCTGGGCACTGGGACTGTCAAAATAGTTAAGGTGAAAGCCTTCCAGTCCCCAAAGATTCCTGTTCTGACAATCTGCTGCAGGCAGAGATGCAATATGAGCTTTGTGCCAGGTCATCCAACCCAGTACAGTCCATATGGCCAAAGACAGAAATAACATAGCTGTCCATCAAAAGGGGACCAGTTAAATCCATGATGATCCGCCCACGTGATGCAGTTCTCAAAGTAGGGTCCTGGGACCAGCAGCATTAGCTTCATTTGGCACCCTGTTAGACATGCAAATTCACAGGCCCACTCCAGACCTGCTTGATCAGAAACTAGGGGTGTGGGCCCAGGGAGCTGCATTTCACCACACCCTCCAGGTGACCTTGAAGCATGCTCAGGTCCAACAGCCAATGACAGAATGCGGGGTCAGCAAACTTTTCCTGTAATGGGCCAGTGAGCAAATCTTTTTGGTTTTGTGGGAAATACAATCTCGGTCACTACTCAACTTTGTCCTTGTAGCGCTAATCCATGACAACACATGGCATGGTTATGCTCCTATGAAACTTTATTTAGAGACAATGAAATTCAAATTTCATATAACTTACACATGTCACAAAGTCACATTTGGGAGTTTTTATTCAACCATTTAAAAATGTGAACACCTGTACAAAAGCGGGTGATGTACCCCACGTGGTCCGTGGGCTATTTGCCAGCCTCTGATGAGATAGAATACTACACAGCTGTAAAAAAAAAAAAAAAAAGCAAGAAAGCTCCTTATGGCGATACAGAAAGATCTCCAGAATATGATCCTAATAGCCTAATAGAAAAGAACAAGATGATCAATCTGTGTGCTATGCTATTACTTATATGGAAATAGATACATGTCAGCTTACATATGAAACACTGGTCTCTAGAAAGGTAAACATGTGTCAGAATAGAAAATTGCAAACTGACTGTCCATGAGGAAATGAGTGGCCAATGACTAGAGCACACATCTTCAATGGACAGACCAATGTTTATGGGGCCCAGACAGGTACTCCCAGTGTGTGCTGAAAGGGAATGAGACGGGTGGCTAAGGAAGTCAGGTAAGAATGGAAGGAGACCTCTGACCAGCTTCTGTGCAGAAGCAGGTAACTGTGAGAAAAAAAGAGAGAAGAAGGATGTGTGGAGCACAAAAAAAAAAAAAAAAACAGGTGAAAATGCAGAGACATGAATGACAGAGAACTGCAGCCAGATGCTTCGGAAAATAAGACTGCATGCAACTGGGGTCAGACTCAGGGATCTAGCTGAGAGGTACGGAAGGAACAAGAAGATAGTAGAACGATCACTCTGGCAGCAGAGTGGAGAAGGAATGAAAAGGGCACGCTGGAGCCACCACTCTGTCTGGCCTGGCCTAGGTGGTCTGTCTTCGGAGGCGGATACAAGAGGAGGAATAAGACTGTGGACAGGCTGGGGAACTAGAATCAACGGGACTTGGTCCTCGGAGAAGTGGAAGAGAGGAAGGAGAAGGGAAGTCACTAATGAACCCAGAGAGACTGATACAGGACCAGTTTTGAGGGGCAAGGACAAGAGGCTCAGTTTGGGGGCATGTTGAGTGTGTGAGGGCTTTGGGATGCTTGGCTATTGGGAAGAAGTTGTGGGTCTGGAGCTTGGGGAAATGGGCAAGTGAGTGCCAGTGGAAGTGGTGAAAATAGGCGATATAACCAGCAGGAGATGGAACAACTGAGAGGAGAAAAGGATGATACGTGGGGGTTAAGGGAGCACAATATTTAAGGACAGGGAACTAGAAAGGGGACCAAAGACCTGTAGTCACCCTGACACCAACACTTCCTATATCTGAACACTCTGGAAAACCTAGGAACATCTAGGAATACCTAAGGTCACCCCTCCAGTCAGTACCATAGTTTTGTAACCCTGAGGACATCACACGTCAAATCTCAGGCCCAACCCATCTTCAGGAGTCCCGTGTACACATGGGGATGGAGTGCCAGAGCAGTGCTTTGACCCAACGCCCTGAGTACAACTAAAAAGGAAAGTCTCAAAGCACATCCCTTCTCTGGCCTTCTGTAAGGGAGGATTCATCTTTGAAAACAAATGGCAACTAAGAATCATGGAAAGCCCTCCGAGAACAGTGGCCCACTGTCTCCATTCCTTTGTGTCCAGCCACTATCTTTCCCTACAATGTTAAGAATGCAGTTTGGGAAAAGTACCTGTTTGCCACATTCTCACAAAGGAATGGGAGAGAAGCAAGCATCTCCTGGGAACACAACACAGAGGTGACTGTACAACTATGATGTGGCAACACACCTTTATGGAATTGGAAGAGAAACCCAGATTTTAAGTCAAATTTTAATCCTCACAAGCCTGCCTTAAACCCAAACTGGAACTCATATCCTGTTGACATTTGGCAACACCAAACAGAAAAGCTCGCTGTTGGGAATAAAATGTTTCTAAAATCCCAAAAGCCATTGGGGCAACACCCCCGCCCCCAAACAAAAGACCAGGGTCTAGTAAACAAAGAGAGACTCTCCATGAAACACCTTATTTCACAGGCATTATTGATTCTGCATTAAGCACTATATATACCTCATCTGAGCAAAGCCTACCCAACACGTGAATTTCTCTGTGAGGCACCCTGCAGCCTTCTCACACTTATGAACACTTAGACAGCACTGCAGTACTGTGCATGGGGGCCACTTAAAACAACAAAATCACCAAGCACAAAAGTGAGGAACCATAGCACTATATATCACAAGAAGAGCACTTGTTTTAATTCTTTAGGATTGTATGAATCATGCGAGAGCGCTGAAACAGGAAAGCAGAGCCTACCAGTGGCAACTGTCAAGTGAAACTCCATGGCTCTGCTGTCTGGGAGTGACCACATAGGTGCTCTGAATGTTGATTATAGTTACAAATAAATTCTAGCAAGTCAGTGAATTTACAACTATGGAATCCAGGAAACATGAGCTTCTTATGAGTACTTAAATTAAAATTTTCAACTTTAATAGTATTAACCAATTATAAGATACTAGAGGCCCGGGGCACAAAATTTGTACGTTGGGGGGGGAGTCCCCTTAGCCCAGCCTGGATCCTCTCCAATCCAGGACCCCTTGTGGGATGTCCAACTGCCAGTTTCAGCCCGATCCCTGGGATCTCTCACAATCTGAGACCACTGGCTCCTAACTGCTCACCTGCTTACCTGCCTGATCACCCCTAATTGCCCCCTTTGGCAGCCTGATCACCCCTAACGGCCTCTGTCTGCCAGCCTAATGCTTCTGACTGCTCCCCCCCTGCTGGCCTGGTCACCCCCAACTGCCCTCCCTGCCAGCCTAGTCACCCTCAACTACCCGCCCCCTGCCGGCCTGGTCCAACTGCCCCCCACCCCCCGACCCCCCCGCCTGCTGGCCTGGTTGCCCACAATTGCCTCCCTTGCTGGCCTGGTCGCCCCTCACTACCCCCCTCTGCTGGTTTGATCGCTCCTAATTGCCCCCCCCCACTAGCCTAGTATCCCCTCACTGCCCTCCCCTGCAGGCCTGGTCACCCCTCACTGCCCCTACCACCACCCCCCCCGCCAGATTGGTCACCCCACACAGCCTGCTTGTCAGTTGTTTGGTCATCCCTCACTAACCCCACTACCGGCCTTGTTGCCCCACGCAGCCTGCTGTTCAATTGTTACTGTCAGGGCGTCATGACCAATTTGCATATTACCCTTTTATTAGTATAGATTTTTTAAATTCTGAAGAAAACTAGAGATGAACAGACCAGTGTTGGCAGAGTTAAGGGATAAGGGGTGGGGACAGTGTAATGACAAAAGGATGGCCCAAGGGAAGTTTAGGCAGTGATGGAAGAGGTTGCTGTGGATCCTGACTGTGGGGACCACCACACAATGCTATGCATCGTTTACAATTACAAGCTGCATACCAAAATAAGAGTCAATTTTACTGTATGAAATTTTTAAAAATTTAGAAAGATACATGCAAAACTAATAACTTGTTTTCTTTTCCCTCTCTGTACTTCTTGTTTTTGCAATGAGAATGCATTACTTGTCATTATTCTAATTCTAAAACACATAAATTCAGTCTGATTGCAAAACATAAACCAACCATCCCTGACTTTACTCTTAACTAGAGGCCCATTGCACGATATCCGTGCAAGAATAGGCCTTCCTTCCCCTGGCTTCACTCTCAGCCGCCCAGGAGCTGGCAAGTCCATGCTTCTGTCTGGAGCATCACTCCTGTAGCTCCCTCTGCCGCCCCTTCCCCCTCATAGTAGGAGTCCTGCCCCTCCCAGCCACTCCATGCCTGCATATGTAAATTGACCGGCCATCTTTGTTGGGTTAATTTGCATACACACTCTGATTGGCTGTGGGTATAGCAGAGGTATGGTCAATTTACATGTTTGTCTATTATTAGGTAAGATAGAAATGAACACAGGGCTCCTGAAAGAAAACCTCATAGCAGACACCACTTTCTTTGGAGCTCTGGAGACAGAGCTGATGGTACAGAATCCTCTTTCAATGCCAAGATGACTTGAAATCAATAAATCCTAAGATCACACACACAGCTAGCGAGGGACCATCACAGTTTTTTCTCACCAGCAGAACCCATATTTTCAGCACAGCAAATGCATCAACTTCTTTAATAGGGCTTGCTCTGTGAAGAAAAAACACAGCACTCCTGGGTGATTCCTTTAACTGGATTCATTCAAGTTGTACCAAAGACCATGGGAGCATGTCATCCTGATCCTCAAGGAATTTGTCCCAAATCAAGAATCGGCAAACTTTCTCTGTGAAAGGTCAAAGTGCAAACATTTTTGCAGCCACACGATCACAAGATCCTCTGCTGCGTTGGAGAACAAAAGCAGCCATAGGTAATGTATAAATGAATGAGTGTGGTTCCTATCAATAAAACTTTGTTTGCAAAAGCAGGCATGATGGGCAGGATTTGGTCCTCTGGTTTCAGTTTGCTGGCTCCTGTTCTAGAGCAAAGAGTTTGACTATATGTAAAATTAAAAAGAGGGTCAGAGTAGGGAATTGGCCCACTATGGAGAGGGCGCTGGCATCTTAGCCCAAGAAGAGAATGAAGGAGCGGAAGAGAAAGGACAAGGAGAAGCCCGTAGCAGGAATTTACCAGGAATCAGTGCCTTCCAGGAGGGAATAGGCAGTGACAAATACAGATGTCGACTGGGGTGAGGATGCAGGAAGCAAAATTAAGACAAGGCATTGTCATCTCTAGAACAAACAAAGCAATGGAGACCCGAGCCACGTGCAGTGGGTAGAGCATTGGGTTAAAGACTAGACATCAATTGGCGGGATGTGGGGAGGAGATGGCAGGGCAAGGCCAGAGTTGGGTGGTAGGTAATGGGATTCAGGGGAAAGACTAAGACTCCCAGGCAGTTGGAGATCCCTGAACAATCAGGGGAGATGGCAGGGACACAGATGGGCCAGTGCACTAGAGGAGAAAAAACTTACTTCCCCCAATGCAGTGGCTCTCCATTGGATACAATGTCTGGAGACACACTGCTGATTGGCAGTATTCGGAGTGGGTAGAGACCAGGATGCTGCTCAACATCTTACACCACACAGGACAGCCCCACAACCAAGACTATCCAAACCCAATGGCAAAACCACTGAGACTGAGAGGATGTGTTCTAATCAAATAAGGATGAAAGTCAATGATGGAGTAGGGTGAGGGCCTCAGGGAATTTACTCCAATGACCTCTATGAGTGAGTTGGCGGGAACACGGGGGCAGGTCTCCAGGAGAGAAGCAAAGGTTAGGAACAGCCCCAGGGAGGTGACTGAGCAGGAGGACATTCTGTTCCTAGGGTCCTAGAGTGCACGAGAGAAGACACACCAGAAACATCTCATGCTGGCGTGAAAAATTAGGGGGATCTGAAAGCAAGGGTCTCCCACTTCAATTAGCACTGGACCCCCGCAAAGCTCTGTAGGTTATTGTACTTCATCCCACATTATCTTCATTTTCTGACTTGGCGATGGCTGTGGGTATTCTTGGGCCAGAGCCAGCTAACCTGAGGAGAAATAGAGAAGCCGTGGCCAGTTCAGCAACAAGAGATTCCACAGAGGATGAACTGCGGTGACAACTTTGAGAAAGAGTCCTTCATTCCTTAACACTACCAATGATTTCCCTCCACCCTCAACCTAGCCAGAATGCCCCATTGGTTGACATTAGAGATGAGTGATCTGAAGAGTTTCTCCCTGTCCTAATCGATGTTTCTTTCTCACGTCTGTATTTCTTTCTCTCTCCCCTGACCCCTTCCTTTCTCTCTAAATATCAATTAAAACACACACACACACACACACACACACACAAACATATCCTCAGCTGAGGATTTAAAAAGAAGAAGAAAGAAATCAGTGCTCTGCAGACAGACTAGCTGGGTTTCTAATCCCAACTCTGCTGCCTGCTGGCTCTGTAAGCTAATCAATTTCCTCACCTTCTGGAAAATGAATAATGAACTCTATCTCATAGGGTTGTGATCAGGATTAACTGAAATTATATATGCAAAGCATTTGCTATGATTGTTAGTTCAGTATTGCCTGCAAATAAAAGAGTGAGTACTCAGGAGAGTGAAAGGATAGGAGCTAAATCAAGAACAAACATTTACCAAATACCTAAGGCGCTGTTCTACGCTCTGGAAATGCTGCAGTGAACGAAAGAAACATAAAGCTCTGCCTTGTGGAAACTAATCCCGTAAAGAAGTGATAATACCATCTACTGACCCCTGGAAGCCCGGGCACAACCCACAATTAATTACCAAAGCTGCAGGGAACAGAGGAGCTGGGAACCACGCATGACCTTGTGTGCACACAGAAACAAAACCTGAGTAGGTCTGACAATGTGTCTTGTACTTTCTTAGCAGGAACCCTTCTTGGAATGCCTACTGTATACCAGGCGCTGAGGGGCTTTGAGACATTGTGTAATTGGCAGAGGTGCCCAGCAAGCCCAATTTGTCAACTCCAGAGCCTGTGTGCTTTCTCATATTCCTCATTCACCATTAGGGAACTCAGGAGCTTCTGTCCCTTCTCTCCCCAATCTCTTCTTCATCATAACTGATTTCCTTAGGACAAATCTGAAGGAACCAAACTGATATTTTTAAAGCAGGGCCTCAGACATCAAGGTGCGATCCTCTTAAATGATTCTTCAGGCGTCCCACAGCCAGAAAGTCCTGGTATCATGCACCCAGGAGAATGCTGAGGATAGGGGTTGCCTCAGTCTACTGACAGCACAGGGACGCTAGGGGCGTGGGGGGCCCAAGTGGTATGAGAGAGACTTCCTGGGGCGCTGTAGGGGGAAGGTTATCAGGGAGAAATGGAACACCGGGCAGCAGACAGAGATGTTCAAGTCCTCCCTCTGGCACTGACTTTGGGACAATAAGTTATGTCTCCTCCCTGAGCTGTCTACTCTATGAAATGGGTGAACAACAGTATCGGCCTCCAGGGGCCACTGGCAGAATTCAAATAAATAAGATGGACCAGCTCAGTGGCATTGGGAGAGATGCTAATTATAATAAAGCATGGCAACAGCCGCCACTGCGTCTGCCAGGACAACTGTGCTGTTGCCACGGCGCTAGAGTTTGCCTCCGGACATCTGGAAACACGAACACGAGCCAAAAGGGTAAACATGGACCCGAAGTCCCAGGTGGCCAAGGGCCTAGATCTCAAGAAGAGGGGGGAGGTTACCATTCCCCAGCCCGGCAGCGTCACCTACCCGTGGGGACCCCAAAGGACCACCCAGTGTGTGTGCCGCGGGCACTGGGCTCTCACAGGCCGCCCGGACCCAGGGACCCCACTTCTCAAAGGCGACCCGGAGAGGACTGGGCACGGGCGGGAGGCGCGCGGGAGAGAGGGGCCCGCGGCAGGGCAGGCACTGGGGAAAGGTTCCTCCCGTCTGGGGCCCGCGCAGGGGGCGCGGAGCCGCAAGCCGAGGCGGACAGGGGCCAAGGTCAGCCTTCCCGCCCCCCGCCAAAAAGGGCTGAGTCCCAAAGACGGCTCCATTTTGACAAGGAGTCCCCTCCCCACCGCGTTGCTCCCCACCCACTCCCGGGCCCCAGACTCACCCTCTCCGGGGTACAGGTGGCCCGCGGCGCCCACCAGCAGCGCGGTCAGCGCCGCCAGCAGCAGCGGGGCCGCGGACCCCCGCCCGCCCCCGGGGCCCATGGCAGCGGGAGCGCGGGTCCCGGCGTCTCAGAGCGCACCGCGCCGGGCCGCCGGGCTCATGCTCCCGGGGAGCCGCCGGGGGGCACAGCGCCTTCTCCTCTTCCTCGCAGGCAGCCAAGGGCCGCAGGCGCCGCCGGGGAGGGTCCTGGGTCCGACCGGAGCGGCACGCGGCCTCGGCCGCTAGGAATCCGGCGGCGCGGCCCGGGCCGCGGCCGTGATCGCAGGGCCTGGGTCCCCGCGCAGCGCCCTGGACTTCTCGCTCTCGGCCCGAAAGGCTCCGGACGACGACCAGCGGGCGCCGGACTAGCGGACAGGCGGACGGAGAGACGGCGGGCGGGCGGGCGGGCACCTGGGCAGGCGGGCAGGCGGCGGGAGCAAGGACTGCTCGGCCCGTAAACAACGCCGCGCGTCAACTGGGCCCGTCAGGCGGCGAGAAAAGACGGCGCGGATCCAAACTCGGAAGGGACTTGGCGCCCGCGGAGAGGCCTTCGAAGGGTAGAGGGAGGCCGGGCCGAGGGAGGTGCCGCCCCTCCCTCCCTGCCTCCCGCCCTCCTGCTCGCCTCGGCCCCGCGCCCGAGGCTCCGGGCACGCCCTGCGCAGAGGCGCCCCCATCTCTGCCCTACCTGAGCGGCTCGTCTCCGAGATTGGGCGCCCCAAAGGCCCAACTCAGGGAGACCGATCTCGTGTTTAACATTTTGCTATATTGTGCTTCGTGGCCTTTGGGGCATGCCTTTTCATTTTTTACATATTGCATTAAAATCTATTTTATCTTGGTTACTTGGATTTTTGATACTCTTAAATGTCCTCCCAGTCCAGCCAGCAGGTCTAGACCTAGAGCCCTACCCCACCCCAGAGGCCCTGCCCCCGAGTGCTCCGCCGGCTCATCTCCAGGCCCCTTAGGACAGCCATGTGCGCCCCCTCGCTCAACGTGTTCCTGGCCTGGGCCGCTCTGGGCACCTGTGGTTCAAATTGGAAAAATGACAGCTGGGAGAATGTGTAGGCCTCGCCAAAGTGCAAATTAGGCTCTAGACATCCTGGGTACCCGGCACACCCCCACCTCCAGCGTGACCTTGAACCACTGACTTCATTCTCTCTGCGTTGGCCTCTCCTGCATGATGGATGTAACAATTACCTGCCTGTCAGATTTGGTGAATGGCAGGAGAAACCGAGCATGAGAAGCCACCCAGCACAGCTCTAGATCCAAGGCATGCCTTTCCAGCCTGCCAAGAACTTGGCCTGCTGTTCATCTAAGGCTCCTGTCTCCAGACCTTTGACCAGAGGTCCCCCCTGCCTGTCCCTCCCATTGCCTGACTCCACCACCGTCCAGTGAGCCTTCCCTGACCACACTTGATAAATGCCCTTCCCTAGCTCCTTTGTTCCCTTTTCTGTTATTTACATCGCACCTATATTTCTACCTAAAACGTTTATTTGTTTTGTATGTGTGTGTCTTCCCCTCTCCCCGTGCAGGCAGAAATCTTGTCCATCTTGTTCGCGATTTTATACCCAGCGACTGACACTTCTGTTCTTAACAAATATTTATTGAATAAAAGAACTAACATGCAATAAGTAATGGGGATTTACAGTAAGCAAAATAACCCAATCCATTTCCTTGTAGATTCACAGTCTAGGCCAGTGTTCGGCAAACTCATCAAACAGAGCCAAATATCAACAGTACAAAGATTGAAATTTCTTTTGAGAGTCAAACTTTTTAAACTTAAATTTCTTCTAATGCCACTTCTTCAAAATAGACTTGCCTAGGCTGTGATATTTTGTGGAAGAGTCGCACTCAAGGGGCCAAAGAGCCGCATGTGGCTCGAGACCCGAAGTTTGCCGACCACTGATCTGGGCGGGAAGAGGGCTATTAATGAAAGAATTATTTGAGGGAGACGTTTCTCCAAGGAAGTGATTTTGAACTGAAATCTAAAGAGGAGGAGTAACCAGCCAATGGAAGCGCCAGAGAAGTGTTCCAGGTAGAAGGAATAGCATGTGCAAAGGCCCAGAGGAGGACAAACAAGTGTTCTTGCAACTGAACTAGGCACTGTAGCTGGAGCATGGAAGGGAGAAAGCTGAGCTCACGGGCTCTCTCTCTGCATGATGACTAGAAGAGGCAGAAGCTCAAACACACCATGTTAAAATCCATGCCACCCTTATCCTAAAAGCAATGGGTAGGCATTAGGAGGTTTACACAAAAGGGTTAACATAATCAGCTTTTTGCACACCATCTGCTAGAGGGCAAGAATGGATCAACAGAGGAGAAATAAAAGGCTGACACAGTGTCAGTGTCAGGAAGCATGCATTCGATAATGCTGTGCCCTTCCTTCTTATTCAAACCTGTCCAGAGCAGTGGGCTTCCCTCTGACCCACAGGAGTCCCCAAAGCCACCAACAGCTCCAGGCAGGCAGCGTGAGCTAAAAAAGACATGAAAGGGAGGGACCATGCTGTCCTCTGGAAATCCTTCATGACACGGCACTTCCATGTTGGATATAAAGTCAAAAAAATAATTTCAGTTCTGTCTTGCTGGGAGAAAATTAAGACACCTCTTCCCAGAACCACTCATTGTTCCTTTTGGATGCTTCCCTCCACCCCTCAAAATAAGCAAGCATCTAGGAATTGAAAGTCAACCTCTGCCTTTTAATAAAATCATTGGAGTAGAAAAATCACCCTTGGCAATCTCCAAAATAATTGATTCAGGCAAGAACTATCAATGAATGCTAAAACTAGTGGTTAGAAGTTTAAGAAGTAACAGAACCTTTCCATTGTTTTCAAGTAATTCTGTGAAAAATATGTATCAATGATAAAAGGAAAAAATGGTAGCTTTATGGAGGAGAAAGCTGGCAGATACCCCTTAAATAAGTGATCAAAGTTAGTCCTGAATTCTTTTTTGAATAACAAACATAAAGGGGATGATTGAAGACAAAAAAGGCCTTGTATCAACATTAATTTTGATTATTGTACTGAGGTGTCAGAGAATGTCCCTGGCTTTAGGAAACATACATGAACAAAGTATGTAAGGCAGTGGTTCTCAACCTTTCTAATGCCACGACCCTTTAATACAGTTCCTCATGTTGTGGTGACCCCCAACCATAAAATTATTTTTGTTGCTACTTCATAACTGTAATTTTGCAACTGTTATGAATCTTATCTGTGTTTTCCAATGGTCTTAGGCAACCCCTGTGAAAGTGTTGTTCGACCCCAAAGGGGTCGCGACCCACAAGTTGAGAACCGCTGATGTAAGGGAAAAGAGGGCATAATGTCAGCAACTTACTCCCAAATGTTTCAGGGAAAAAAATGAGACAGAGAAAGAGAGAGGACAAAGCAGATGTGATAAAAGTGATGAAACTAGTGAATGAAGAAGAGGATCACATAGGTTCACTGTACAATTTGGGCAGCTTCCTGGTGTCATCATGTCAATGTTAAAAGCTTAAACAGTTTTGAAAAATCAGTTGGGACTTTTTGTTTTGTTTGTTTTTCTTCTATTGCCTTTGGTTTGACAATTAAACACATTGTACTCTGATGTATGATCCAAAGAGAGAGATCCTTTTGTTGCCAGTGGAAATGGGGTCCTTTCACAGAGTCACGAGATACAGTGTAGTGGTAAGACTTATCGGGACAGAAATAGAATCTGACCCCAGGTTCTCATTGTCCATCTCCATCCACCCCACTGTGGAAAAAAGTCCAGCCTTGTCTTCATCAAGCCTAGAACCAAGGCCAATGTCCAAAAATCTGTGCCATGCCAAGGCCTAGCCTCTGTCCTTGTCCTTGTCTGGTCTCTTCCCAGCTGCACTCCAGCTGGCAATGCATTGACACGGAGCCTGCGTTTGGAGTTACACAGCTGCTGGCGTGGGCTGCTAGGGCTGCATGGATGCTATGGCAAGAAAACATGTGAACAAATGGGGCAAGCGTATGTTATGAGGAGGGAGGAAGAGGAGAAGGAAGGGGGGCTCGCGCTTTGGAAAGCTTGGATTATATTATCTCGGGCTTGACAAAGAATAGGTGGTTTTTCAAACTAACTGATCAATTTCCAGGTTAGGTTTTGGTTTTCCCCACAATCAATCCATTTCCTAGTTTTCAGGGGTTCTGTGTTCCTACCCAATCCAATCCTTTTTCCAGACTAAGATCTGCCCCCTTATGGTGCCATCTTGGTTCCTCTGCACATGCCTCGTAGTAGAAGTGCTCCCCCTCTGCCATCTTAGCTTCAATTGGGCATGTGACCAGCAAAGCAATTGGGGAAATGGACCAGTTGTATATTGGGGAGACTGAAAAACTGGCTCTTCTTCTCCATAGAGAGAAGGGAGGGCACTAATCCCCTTGAACTGATGCGTGGGGAGCTCCTGACTGCTGCGTTTTCCTAGTGAAGCAAGCTTACTATCAATTCAGCTCCTAGTGGGTCTGATTGCCTTTGCTCCCTTTCTTTACTAATAGTTAGCTGCCTATGCTAACAATTTCATGTTCATGGACATCAACATCTGATACTCTGCTTTCGTTTCTCCCTGTCAAGGAGAGCTTGGGGAGACCTCCACTACTACCTTGCTGAGGTCTTTCTTTAGCATGTCCCTTTGGCACAATATCCCTCCATCCAGCTGCTTTGCATTTCATTAAAGCAGGAAATTTAATATAAATCCTAACTCCTGTGTTGTCAGGGAAATCTGTTTTAATACATTACATGTGAATAATAGTGCAAAAACCTGGTGTCAAGAATTTACAACAGCCCTAGCTGGTTTGGCTCAGTGAATTGAGTATTGGCCTCAGGACTGAAGGGTCCCAGGTTCGATTCCAGTCAAGGGCACATGTCTGGGTTGCAGGCTCGATCCCAGAGTGGGGTGCGGGGGAAGAGGGAAGGAGGCATGCAGGAGGTAGCTGATCAATGATTCTCTCTCACCATTAATGTTTCTACCTCTTATCTCCCTCTCCCTTCCTCTCTGAAATCAATAAAAAATATATATTAAAAAAAAATTTACAACAGAACCAGACAGAAGATTAAAAGAACACAACACATGCCCTACCTGTTTTGGCTCAATGGATAGAGTGTCTACCTGCGGACTGAAGAGTCCCAGGTTCAATTCTGGTCAAGGGCATGTGCCCCAGGGTTGTGGGCTACACCCCCAATGGGGATGTGCAGGAAGCAGCCGATCAATGATTCTCTCTCATCATTGATGTTTCTATCTCTCTCTCTCCCTCTCCTCTCCACTATAAATCAATAAAAATATATTTTAAAAAAGAAAAAGAAAAATAACACAACACAATTCAGACCAGGAGGGCAAAGATGGTTCAATGCTAGGAAGTCTAGTCATTGAAATCCCTTGACTTATAGGCCGAAGGACAGAAGGCTCAGGGGCATGTTCCTACTACTAAAAATTTATTTGATGACCTTGGCTAGGTGGTTCAGTTGGCTGGAACATTGTCCCATACACCAAAAAATAAAAATAAAAAAAGGTTGCAGGTTTGATTCCTGGTCAGGGCTCATACCTAGGTTATGGGTTCAATCCCCTGTCAGGGCACATATGGGAGACAACTAGTCAATGTTTCTCTCACATTGATGTCTTCTCTCTCCCTCTCTCTTTCTCTCTCTCTCTCTCTCTCCTCTCATCCTTCCTCTCTCTAAAATCAATAAACATATCCTTGGGTGAAGATTTTCAAAAATTAAAAATAAATAAAAATGTATTTGATGAATTTTGTTGCTACTCAGAACTGCAACCATACAATTCTACATTGTGGAAATTTTGTTTTATAATTTCAAAGTAGGGAATATCTCTTTAAGCAAAACACAAATACCAAATCTAAAAACTTGACTATGTAAACATTAAGATTATATCAATAGAAAAAAATTGTACAAAAGTTATTTTTAAAATGAGAAAAAATATGCAACGTAAAAGTTAAAGGGTGTATGTATTATGTTATCATTCATAATATATAATACACTAGGGGATCAGTGCATAAATTCATGCACCTTGAAAGTAACTGTGGGCCACAAGGCTGTGGTACATATTGGGGGGAGGGGATGTCGCCCATCCTCCTGGCCCCTGCCTGGCCCCTCCCATTGCACCCTGGTCTCCTGTCTGCAGGCAGCTCCCCTCTTGCCACCACCACTGCCACTCCCATGCACTGATGGTGTCGGCCCACTTGTACCCTCTGAAAGGTGCAGAGCAATTGGGACTGGCACCAGCAGCAAGTTCAAGTGCTCTTCAGGAGCAAGGGGAGGTAGAGAAGCCCTCAGGGATGTTCAGGGGTGATCAGGGGCAATCAGAGCCAGAAGCCGCCGCTCACGCCCACTCATGCATCAGGTAATTGGGACTGGTGCGGGGCACCAGCAGTGGATGCAAGTGGCAGCTCCAGCACTGGCTACAGGTGCCAATAGAGCCAGTGCTGGTGGTGGGTGTGAGAGGCTGCCAGCCCCGATCTCTCCTTAGGAGCAGAGGGAGGTGGAGAAGCCCTGAGGGCCGATCAGAGCCAGCAGTTGCTGTTCACACCCATTGACAGTGCCGAATGGTCAGGCTGGTGCTGGGCGCAGGCAGTGGGTATGAGCGGTGGCTCCAGCGCCAGCAGTGGGTGCAAGCAGGGCCAGTGCTGGCAGCATGTGCAAGCACTGGGCGTTTCCGCAGCATGCAGGAGCAAAGAATTTTCAATAACCACCAGAGACTTGCCCCAATGACAGCGACTGGTGCCCTGCCTTGATTTGGTGCCTCCACTCACCTGCTCCACCACCCTGCTGCAGTCGATGCCTGTCATGTTCTGCACATGCCCCCTGGTGGTCAGTGCACATCATAGCAAACATTTGTTCTACTGTTCAGTCTATTTACATATTAGCCTTTTATTATATAGGATAATATTAATTTTTTCCAGTGAGAAAAATAATTAAAACTCTTGTTTTCCAAAATATTAATGGCAATGGATATGAAAAGACAGCTCACAGAAACAGACCATTGAAAAGAAAAAAAAGGAAAAGAAATACAAAGGTATTTAAGCATAGAAAAGACTGTTTAGCCTTCCAGGTGTCACTGAGTTTGTCAATGCTCAGAAAACAGGCAACACAATGTGGGGTTTGTGAGAAAACAGACACTCTGGGCATTGCTGGTGTAAACAGTTCAATCCCTGGTAACAATTTGGCATTGACTTTCAACATTTAATTGTGTTGACCCTCTTTCCACTTGTCTCACCTCTCCCAATTTATATGCTGCACAGATATAATCCCATGAGTGTGTAAAGAAGCAAGTGCCTGGCTGGTATGGCTCAGTGGTTGAGTGTCAACCTATGAACCAAAAGGTCACAGTTGGCTTCCTGGTCAGGGCACATGCCAGGGTTGCATGCTCCATCCCCAAATGATGGTTCTCTCTCATCATTGATGTTTCTATCTCTCTCTCTCTCCCTCTTCCTCCTTCTCTGAAATCATTAAAAAAATATTTTTAAAGAAGTATTCACAAGGATATTCAATGTAAATAACTTTTCCCCCCAAGAAACAGAAAGACCTATATATTCTCCTCAAAAACTACCTAATCAATTCAAATAGTTCAAATTTTTCTTGTTCTTTCACTCTTTTTCTCTGATACCACTCATCTATGATGTGTATAGTCTTACAGTAACGTGCAATATTCTCATATTTTTCATGGATTTTTTTTCCCTTCTTGAAATTTTGCTGTGAAATTGGTATAAGAAAATGGACATCCTGAACTTGTAAAAAACAGTAGAATGGTGGTTACCAGAGGTTGGGGGTGGAATTGAGGAGACGTTGTTGAAGATCACAACTTCCAACTACTAGATAAATCTAGTAGACCTAATGAACAACATTGTGATTATAGTTCATAATGCTACACTATCAACTTCAAAGTTGCTCAGAGACTACATCTTAACTGTTCTCAACACACACAAAAAGAAATGAAAAGTATGTGACATGATTGTGGTGTGAGCTAACACCACAGTAGTAGTCTGCAATATTTAAATGTATCAAACCAACACACTGTAAATCTTAAAGGTGCACAGTGCTATATGTCCATTATATCATAATTTTTTAAAAGAAAAATACAGGCATCTCATACTTAGACAGCTGGATGTCTGTCCATCCTCTGCCCCACAGGGCTATATTTCAACACTTCCATGGAGCTTTGTTACTCTTAAAATATACACTTCAGCCCTGCCAGTATGGCTTAGTGGTTGAGTGTCAACCTATGAACCAGGAGATCATGGTTTGATTCCCAGTCAGGGCACATGTCTGGTTGCAGGTTCAATCCACAGTGTGGGGTGCGCACCACAGTGTAGGAGGCTGCCAATCCAGGATTCTCTCTCATCATTGATGCTTTTATCTCTCCCTCCCTCTCCCTTTCTCTCTGAAATCTAATAAAAATATATTAAAAATAAAATATCCACTTCTGACCCTTATTCAAATACATACTTTGGGTTATAGTTGTTGTTTGATTATATTTATTAAGTATGATATTATCTGAGATTTTATCATATATAGCCTTTATTATGTTGAGGTACTTGCCTTTTATTCCTATTTTATTGAGTGTTTTAATCATAAATGGATGTTGTATCTTGTCAAATGCTTTTTCTGCATATATTGATAAAATTATATATTTTTATCCTTTCTTTTTAAAATATTTTAGTGTATTTTTATTGATTTCAGAGAAGAAGGAAAAGGGAGAGTTAGAAACATCATAGAGAGAATCATCGATTGGCTGCCTCTTGCACGCCTTCTACTAGGGATCAAGCCTGCAACCCAAGAATGTGCCCTTAACTGTGATCGAACCTGGGACCCTTGAGTTCGAAAGCCAACTCTCTATCCAGTGAACTAGACCAGCTAGGGCTTTATCCTTTGTTTTGTTAGTTGATTTATCTATACATTGATTGATTTGCATATGTTGAATGATTCTTGTGCCCCTGGAATGAACCCCATTTGATTGTGATGTATTATTTTTTTATATACTGTTGTATTTGATTTGCCAGTATTTTGTTTAGGATTTTTTCATCTGTACTCATCAGAGATATTGTTCTATAGTTTTCTTTCTTTGTGTTATCTTTGCCAGGTTTTTGGTATCAGGTTATACTGGCCTCATAGAATGTGTTAGTACGTATTGCCTCTTCAATTTTCTGGAAGAGTTTGAGAAGTATAGGTTTTAAATCTTCTTTGAACATTTACTAGAATTTGCTAATGAAGCCATCTGGTCCTGGATTTTTATTTTGGGGGAGGTTTTGATGGCTGTTTCAATTTCCTCACTCTGATCAGTCTATTTCAATTTTCCAGTTCTTTATGATTTAGTCTAGGAAAGCTATATGTTTCTAGGAACTTATCCATTTCTTCTAGGTTATTAAATTTAGTGGCATAAAGTCTTTCATAATATTTTAGTATGATCTTATGTATATCTGTGATGTCTGTGTTGACTTCTCTTTCACTTCTAATTTTGTTTATATGGGTCTTTCCCTTTTTCCTTAGTGAATTTAGCCAGGATTTTCTCAATTTTATTAATCTCTTCAAAGAACCAGATCTTTGTTTTTTGAATTGTTTTGTATAGTCTTTTTGTTCTCTATTTCATTCAATTCTGCTCTAATTTTTATTATTTCCTTTCTTTTGCTCACTTTGGGTTGCCTTTGTTCCTCTTTTTCTAATTCTTTAAGATGTGATGTTAGTTTGTTTACTTGGGATTTCTCTTGTTTCTGGAGATTGGCCTGTAATGACATAAACTTCCCTTCAATTACTGCTTTCACTGCATCCCAGAAGTTTTGATATGTTGTATAGTCATTCTCATTTGTCTCTATATATTTTTATCTTGTCTTTTATTTCTTCTTTGACCCAGTCATTATTTAGCAGTATGTTATTTAATCTCCACATATTTGTGAGTGGCTTTACTTCCTTTTTGCAGTTATTTCTAATTTCACAGCATCATGGTCAGATATAATTTCAATCTGCTTGAATGTGTTGGTGCTAGTTTTGTGACCCAATATATAGTCTATCCTTGAGAATGTTCATGTGTACTGGAGAAGAACATATAATCTGGTATCCTGTGATGAAAGGTTCTGTAAATGTCAATTACATCCATTTGGTCTAGTGTTTCATTTAAGGCAGATATTTCTTTATTGATTTTCTGTTTGGTTGATCTGTCTAGAGCTGTCAGTGGAATAATAAAGTTCTCATTTATGACTGTGTTTTGTTCTGTTTCTCCTTTTAGTTCTGTGAGTAGTTGTTTTATATATTTTGGTGCTTCTGGTTGGGTGCATATATATTAAAAAGTGTTATATTCTCTTTTTTTAAATATATTTTTATTGATTTTAGAGAGGAAGGGAGAAGGAGAGATAGAAACATCAATGATGAGAGGGAATTACTAATCAGCTGCCTCCTGCACGCCCCTTATTGGGAATCAGCCTGCAGCCCAGGCATCTGCCCTTGGCCAAAATCGAACCTGGGACTCTTCAGTCTGCAGGCCAATGCTTTACCTCATATAGGCAGCATACTTGCATGTCGGTTTTTGTTTTTTGATCCACTCTGCTTCTCTGTTCCTCTTTGTTGGTAAAATCAGACTATTTACATTTAGGGTAATTATTTATATATGAGGATTTCCTATAGCCATTTTATCTTTTGTTTTCTGATAGCTCTGTGCCTCCATTCATTCTTTTCCTTTTTGTTTCTTTCTGTTGTTTTTGTTGGGTGGTATTCTGTACTTCTTTCCTCTGTTTCCTCTTTTTTAAGTTATGTATTCTGGTTTGGGGATTTTGTGTGTGGTTGCCATTAGATTTATCTATCCTATATAATAAAAGGCTAATGTGCAAATCAACCAAATGGCAGAATGAAGGGTCACTATGTTGCACACTGACCACCAGGGGACACTCAATGCCGGAGCTGCCCCCTTGGGGTCAGTGCACTCCCACAGGCCAGGTTCATGGCTGGCGAGTGCAGCAGCTATGGCAAGAGCCTCTCCTGCTTTCTTGGAAGTGCTAAGGATATCTGATTGATGGCATAGGCCCACTCCCCTCAGGGAGCACCAGGCCTCTAGTCCTATCTAATAAAAGAGTGATATGCAAATTAATCATCACTCTGCTACATCCATAAGCCACACCCACCAGCCAATCAGGAGTGAGTATGCAAATTAACCCAACCAAGTTGGCTGCAGCCATAGAGCGAGCAGGAGGCTTGGGTTTCTCTAGCAATGGAGGAAGCCAAGCTTTCTGCACACTGTGGCAGGTTCAGACCTCCACTCAAGATTATAAAATTTCAATTATAGAAGATAAATAAATCCCCCAAAAAAATGGAGGCAGTCATAGAGCTGGAGAGAACAGGAGATTTGAGTTGTCCCTGGTGATGGAGGAAGCCAAGCTCCCACAGCCCTGGCCTGCCTTGGCCTTACCCAAGGCTACAAAGTTTTAGTTACAGAAGATAAATAGATACCAGGGCCTCCACTTGGGTTGCCAGGGGGCATGACCAGCCTGCAAACCAGCACAGGCCCCTCTCCCAGGTGGCCTCATGCCCCAAGGGAACCCCCACCCTGATCCAGGACAACCTTCAGGGGCCCCACCTATGCACCAGGCCTCTATCCTATCTGATAAAGAGTAATATGCAAGTTGACCATCACTCCAGCACAAGGTGGCTCCCCCATGTGGTCAGAAATGGCCACCACAAGATGGCCAGCAGGAGAGGGCAGTTGGAAGGAACCAGGCCTGCAAGAGAGGGCAGTTGTGGGTGATCAGGCCAATAGGGGAGGGCAGTTAGGGATGACCAGGCCAGCAAAGGAGGGAAGTTAGGGGCAACCATGGCTGCAGGGGAGGGCAGTTAGGGGTGACCAGACTTGCAGGGGAGGGCAGTTAGGGGTGACCAGCCTGCAGGAGAGGGCAGATAGGGACAATCAGGCTGTCAGGGGAGAAGTTAGGCATCAATCAGGCTGGCAGGGGAGTGGTTAGGGGGTGATCAGGCTGGCAGGCAGAAGTAGTTAGGGACAATCAGGAAGGCAGACAGGCAAGTACTTGGGAGTCAGCAGTCCTAGATTATGAGAGGGATGTCTGACTTCTCATTTAGGCCTGATCCTACTGTCCAATCTTAACAGTCAGCCAGACATCCCTCAAGGAATCCCAGATTGGAGAGAGTGCAGGCTGGGCTGAGAGACACCCCCTCCACAATACACAAATTTTGTGTACTGGGCCTCTAGTATATATATAATAGCCTAATATGCAAATTGTTCCCTCGGGAGTTCAATTACTCGCTATGATGTGCGCTGACCACCAGGGATCAGCACAGTATGACAGAAGGTCTTGGCCAGCAGCTGGGGAAGGGAGACCCTGGCTGGTAGCCAAAAGGAAGGCTCCAGATGGCAACCGGAAGATCCCAATTGGCTGCTATTGCTGGCCAGGCCTGGGGACCATATCTGTGCATGAATTTCGTGCACCAGGCTAGTAAAAAATAAAGTTGTATATATACAGTAGGGTTTTTTTTCTTTTGAGTACATCTGATCTTCATCCTCCTTTGCCAGTTCAGACCTTCTCCCCAGTTCACCCCTGGCCACTTTTATGTTTTTGTTGTCACAAATTATCCCTGTTTATGCTGTAAGTTTTTTGGTGATCTTACTCTTCATGTTGTGACTTATGTTCTTTGTTTCAGGTAGAATAATTCCCTTACAATGGAGGTTTTCTGATGATAAAATCCCTCCCTTCTGTATTTCCAGGAATGTCTTCATTGCTCTTTCATAGTTAAAGGATAATTTTGCTGGATATATTCATGGCTGGTAATTTCTCTCTTTCCAACATTTGAATATTTGGTTCCACTCTCTTTTGGCTTGTAGAGTTTCTGCTGAGAATTCGAATGAAATTCTGGTGGGTTTTCCTTTGTAGATCACTTCCTTCTTTTGCCTTGCAGCTTTGAGAAATTTTTCTTTCTCATTATTTTTTTGACAGTTTTAATACCCAATGCCTTGGAAAGGGCCTCTTTGGATTGAGGTAATTAAGGATCTTGTTTGTTTCTTGGATTTTAGAATCTAGTTCTTTCCATAGGTTTGAGAAATTGTCATCCACTATTTATCTTACAGAATGCTTATAATTCTAATATTGCTTCTAAATAAGCATCAAGAAAAGTGATCTGGAAAAGAAGGGTAATTTGGAAAGGCAATAACATTCCCAGATATAAAAATATTAAAATCTTGTAAAGTTAAAATAAATGTAAATAGGCACAAGGATAGGCAGTTGAATCAGTATATCAATAATATACCCCAGTTTTTAGTAATTGTTTTTAAGTATGTGGAGCTTAATTGAATTTATTGGTTAATAAAATTATATAGGTTTGATGTGTACAATTCTATAATACATCTTCTGTATATAGTATTGTGCTCACCACCCAAAGTCAAGTCTTCTTCCATCACCAATGATCCCCTCTTTACCCTCTTCCACCTTCCTCCACCCCTCTCCTTCAAGTAATCACCATCCTGGATGTCTATGAGAAGTTTGTTGTTTGTTTTTTGCTTACTCCTTTCACCCCTTTCACCCAGCACAACCCCCATCCTATCTGACAATTGTTGGTCTCTCCTCTGTAGCTACAAGTCTATTTCTATAATGTTAGTTTATTTTGTTCATTACATTGCACATGTAAGTGAAATTCTATGGTACTTGTCTTTCTTTGACTGACTTATTTAACTTAGCACAGTGGTCGGCAAACTGCAGCTCGCGAGCACATGCGGCTCTTTGGCCCCTTGAATGTGGCTCTTCTTCAAAATAGACTCACCCAGGCCAAAACCAACTTCTGCACATGGGCCACGAAGTTTCAATTGTACTGTACGTGCGCTCCGCATGTGGTATTTTGTGGAAGAGCCACACTCAAGGGGTCAAAGAGCCGCATGTGGCTCGCGAGCCACATTTTGCGGACTACTGACTTAGCATAATACTCTTCAGATCCATCCATGCTATTGCAAAAGGTAAGATCTTCTTTTGTACAACCAAGAAGTAATCCATTGCATAAATGCACTACAGCATTTTTATCTATTCATCTCCTGATGGACACTTGGGCTGTTTCCAAATCTTAGCTATCTATAATAATAAAAGCATAATATGCTAATTAGACCAATCATCCTTTCGGACATCCTTCAAGACAACCTTCCAGATGAAGCCAGGGCTGTGAGAGCCAAGGCAGCTGTACCAGTGGCAGGGGCTGAGCCCTTTGCACAAATTTCATGCATCAGGCCTCTAGTCTATATATATAAAAGCCTGAGTGACCATTCAACCATTAGTCTGGTAGTTATGACACACACTGTGGGGAGAATGGGAAGAGATTAACCAAAGATTTTATATGCATACTAGAGGCCTGGTGCACAGATTCGTGCACCAGTAGGGTCCCTCAGCCTGGCCTGAGGCAATCAGGCTGAAACCAGCAGTTCAACATTCCCTGAGGGGTCCTGGATTGCAAGAGGGCTCAGACCAGGCCAAGGGACCCCACTGATGCATAAATCCATGCACTGGGCCTCTAGTTGTAAATAACGCTGCAATGAACATAGGAGTACATATAATCTTTTGAATTGTGTTTTGGGTTTATTCAGATATATTCCCAAAAGTGGAATTGCTGGTTCATAAAACAGTTCAACTTTTAATTTTCTGAGATAATTTCACATGGCTTTCCATAGTGGCTACACCAATCTGCATTTCTTCCAACAGTGCACAAAGGTTTCCTTTACTCTGCATCTTAACTAACACTTATTGTTTATCGATTTATTAATGATAGCCACTTGACAGGTATGAGTGGATATCTCATTGTGGTTTTAACTTGCATTTCTCTAATAATGACCTTGAGCATTTTTCACATGTCTATTGACCATCTGTATGCCCTATTTAGAGAAATGTCTATTCAAATTCTTTGCCCATTTTTTAATTAGATTGTTTGTTTTCTTGGGTGTTGAATTTTATAAGTTATTTATACATTTTGGTTATTAATTCCTTATCAGATGTATCATTGGTAAATATGTTCTCCTACTCAGTGGATTGTCTTTTCATTTTCAAAGTGGGTTGGCTTCCTTTGCTGTGCAATAATTTTAGTTTGATGTAGTCCCATTTGTTTATATTTTGTTTTGTTTTCATTGCCTGAGGAAATGTATCAGAAAAAAAATATTGCTACCAATGTCCTAGATTTTACTGCCTATGTTTTCTTCTAGGATTTCTATAATTGCAAATCTAACATTTGAGTCTTCAATCCATTGTGAGTTCATTTTTATAAGAAAGTGGTCTGGTCTCTCCTTTTTAAAAATATACATATTTTATTGATTTTTTTACAGAGAGGAGGGGAGAGGGATAGAGAGCTTGAAACATTGATCAGCTGCCTCCTGCACACCCCCTACTGGGGATGTGCCTGCAACCAAGATACATGCCCTTGACCAGAATTGAATCTGGGACCTTTCAGTCCTCAGGCCAATGCTATATCCACTGAGTCAAACCAATTAGGGCTAATTACCTTTTCTTTTAACATATCTGTCTAAATTTTCCAATACCATTTATTGAATAAACTATCTTTGTTTGTTCTTGACTCCTTTGCCAAATTGACCATAAAGGTATGGGTTTATTTATGAGCTCTCTATTCTGTTCCATTGATCTATATGTTGGTTTTTATGCCAGTACCATACTGTTTTGGTTACTGTAGTCTTGCAGTATAGTTTGACATCAGATCACATGATTATTCCAACTTTCTTCTTTCTCAAGATTGCTATGATTATTTGGGGTTTTTGTAGTTCCATATAAATTTTTGGAATATTTGTTCTAGTTCTGTGAAATCAACACTGGAATCTTGATAGATATTGCTTTGAATCTCTAGGATACTTTGGGTAGTATGGATATTTTAATGATTGTAATTCTTCCTATTCATGAACATGAATTTTCTTCAATTTTGTTATTTAGTGTCTTAATAATTTTTTCCAAGTACAGGTCTATTACATCCTTGGTTAAATTTATTCCTAAGTATTTTATTTTTCTTGATGCAACTGAAAATGGGATTGTGTTCTTAGTTTCCCATTCTGATACTTTATTATTGGTGTATGAAAGTGCAACTGGTTTTTGGATATTTATTTTGTATCCTATTGCTTTGCTGAATTCATTTATCAGTTCTAGTAGTTTTTTAGTGAAATCTCCAGGTCTCTCCATATATAGTATCATGCCATATGCAAATAATGACAGTTGTACTTCTTCCTTTCCAATTTAGATGCCTTTTATTTCCTTTTCTTGTCTACGACTTCCAGTACTATGCTGAATAAGTGTAGTAAAAGGGGACAAGCCTGTCTTGTTCCCAATCTTAAGAAAACATTTGTAATTTTTGCCTATTGAGTATGATGCTGGGCTGTGGGTTTGTCATATATGGCCTTTATTATGTTGAGATATGTTGCCTCTGTTTCCACTTTTCTGAGAGTTTTTACATAAATCAGTGCTGGATTTTATAAAATGATTTTACTGGATCTATTGATATTATCAGGTGGTTAATATTCTTTTGTTTCTAGGGTTTATCACATTTATTGATTTCAGAATATTGTAACAAACTTGCATCTCTGGAATAAATCCCACTTAAACATGGTATGTGAACTTTTTAATATATTTCTAGATTCGGTTTGTTATTATTTTGTTGGGGATATTAGCATCTATGTTTATTAGGAATATTAACCTATAAATTTCATTCTTTGCAGAATCTTTATCTGGTTTTTAAATTAGCATAATGCTGACCTTGTAAAATGAGCATGGGAGTCTTCTCTCCTCTTCACATTTTTTGGAAAAGTTTGAGAAGGATAATTGTTAGTTATTTGAAAGTTTGGTAACATTTTTTTTGCGAAGTCATCCAGTCCAGAACTTTTATTTGTTGCTAGTTCTTTAAAATTATTACTTTAATTTCATTAGTTGTAATCTGTCCATTCTGATTTTCTGATACTTCTTGATTCCATTTTGGAAGATTGTATGTTTCTAGGAATTTTTTCATTTCTTCCAGATTGTCCAGTTCATTGGCATATAGTTGTTTATAACAGTTCCTTACAATCCTTTGTATTTCTGTACTGTCATGTCATTACTTCTCCCCTTTTTTTCATGATTTTATTTATTTTGGGTCCTCTCTTTTTTCCTTGATGAATCTGGTTAAAGGTTTATCCATCTTGTTTATCTGTTCAAAGAAAAAGACCTTAATTTCATTAACTTTTATAATGTTTGTTAGACTCTGGGTTTTTTTAAAATATATTTTATGGAGTTTTTTACAGAGAGGAAGGGAGAAGGATAGAGAGTTAGAAACATTGATGAGAGAGACATCAATCAGCTGCCTCCTGCATGCCCCCACTGGGGATGTGCCCGCAACCAAGGTACATGCCCTTGACCAGAATTGAACCTGGGACCCTTCAGTCCACAGGCTGACGCTCTATCCAATGAACCAAACCAGTTTCGGCTAGACGCTGTTTTGTTTTTTTCTGCTCTGCTCTTCATTATTTCCTTCTGTTCACGTTGGGCTTTGTTTGCTGTTTCTTTTCTAGTTCCTTTAAGTGTAAGGTTAGACTGTTTACTTGAGATTTTTCTTTTTTATTGAGGTAGGCCTATAATGGTATCAATTTCCCTCTTAGAACCGCTTTTGCTGTGTCCCATAGATTTGGGATTGTTGTGTTCTCATTTTTATTTGTTTCAAAGTATCTTTTGATTTCTTCCCCGATCTCATTGCTAACCCTTTTATTGTTTAGTAACACGTTATTTAGCATCCCTGTCTTTGTGTGTTTTTCAGTTTTTCTCTTCTTGTGACTGACTTCTAGTTTCATAGCATTATGCTCAGAGAAGATGCTTGACATCATTTCAATCTTCTTATATTTATTGAGACTTGTTTTGTGTCCTAGCATGCGGTATATATATAAAGAATGTATAGTCTGCTGCTTTGGGGTAAAATGTTCTGAAGGTATCAATCAAATCGAACTGATCTAGGCAGGATATTTTCTGGCCAGGGTGGAGGTTTTCACACCACTCCTAGACTCCCTATAGGTCCACAAGACCTGCCACACTCCCGGTCCCAGGTGAAGATCCTCACCCTGATAACTGCCCATATCAGTGGCAGGAGCAACCGCTGCCTTTGCTGCCTTCGTGGCAGGACTTGCCCTTTGGGTTCTGCCACGAAGTGAGGGGAAGAAGCAAGGATGGGATTCCTGGAATGAGACTAGGCTGGAAGGACCTAGTTCCTTCCTCTTTCCCAAATACCTGGAGTATGATTTAGAAAAGGCAGCTGGCAAGACTGTTGGAGCCTCACTCACCCCTCTCACATACCTATCTCAGATTCATTCATTCATAATTCATAAATCCTAGTGGGAGTGAAGTAAGTGGGAGACTTTCAGTGAAATACAGATGTTTCAAACTACAGTAGGGATCTCTACTTCAGAGAGAGGTGCCTTGAGGGGAAAATCTAGAGGAAGAGCACTGTTAACCAGGTCAAGAGCAAGTTGTTAGGGAAGTGAAGAGAGCCGATGAGACTTCTAGTAGGAAGGCTCTGTAGCTCAGGGAAGATGACTATCAGTGGAGGCAGACTAAGCAAGCCGGCCATTCATTCATTAAGTCTTCAGCAACTATAATGCTCCCTAAGTATCTGGGGGGATTGGTTCCAAGACCCCACTCCTCATAATGCCTCCATATCAAAATTATCCAGATGTTCATATATATAAATGATATATATAAAATGGTGTAGTAGCCCTGGCCAGTGTGGCTCAGTTGGTTAAGCATTACCCTGTGCACTGGAAAACCACTGATTTGGTTCCAGTCAGGGCATATACCTTGGTTGTAGTTCATAACATACCTGGTCGGGATACCTATAGGAGGCAACAGATCAATGTTTCTCTTTCACATTGATGTTTCTCTCTCTCCAAAGAATGCATCTTGAAACTGCTGAGAGAAACCAAGATGGCGGCATAAGTGATCACCTAAATGGCTGCCTCGCACAACAATTTCAAAACTACAGCTAAAAGACAGAACCACAAGAAAACTGGCTGAGTGGAAATTCTACAACTAGAAGGAAAGAGAAGGGCTCACAGAGACTCAGAGGAGCTGCAAAAAGCTGAGATATGGAAATATGCATATAGGGAGGATGGATGGTAGAGTGCCTGGCTAGCTTCCTTTAGTGAGAGGGAGACAGAAACTCCCAACTGCACTGAACCCCAGTTACAACTGTACTGAACCCCAATTCTGGGCAAGATTCATATGGGGGGAGTCTGGACTATCGTGAAAAGGGAGGAGTGCCCAGAAATTTAGGGGAGCCGCAAAAGGCAGAGGTCTGGAGGTGTACACGTGAGTGCATGCAGAGAGGACTGGCTACTGATTGTGCCACTGGCATTCTCTAGTGGGAGGGAGATATAACCTCCCAACTGTGCTGAAATCCAGTCTGACTGCACTGAACCCCAGTTCTGGGTGAGGCTCTGGGGACCCAGACTCATACGGGTCCCGGGAGGACACAGAAACTCAGGGGAGCGGGAAAGGCAGCGGTCTGAAAGTGCACGAGCACAAGTGCAGGTAGAGAGGGCTGCAGTGATTACTGAGGAACACTGAGACCCAGGGGCTGCATAGGGCAGGAAGCCAAGGCTGTCTGCTCAGCCCTGAGACTCTGCCCCATCCAAGCTGAACACAGAGGCTTTTACAATTTTGCAAGTCTTGTATCATAAGGCTTCCCATATGCTCTCCAACTGGTGATCAAACCTGCAACCTGGGTATGTGCCCTGACTGGGAATTGAACCCATGACCCTTTGGTGCACAGAACAATGCTCTAATCAAGTGAGCCACAACAGGTAGGGCAAGATTCTCTCTTTGTCTTTAACCTTTGTCTTTTTAATTATGATGTGTCTTGATGTGGGCCTTTTTGGTTTCATCTTATTTGGGAACTCTCTGTACTTTCTAAACTTTTTATGGTTAGGGAAGTTTTCTGTCATTATTTCTTCAAGTAAATTCTTAATTCCTTGTTCTCTCTCTTTCCCTTTAGGTATCCCTATTATGGAGATATTGGTACACTTCATGTTGCTCCAAAAGTCCCATAAACTATCCCCACTAAAAAAATTTTTGTTTTATTCTGTCATTTGGAGTGTTTTCTACTACCTTGTCTTCTAAATCACTGATTCAATCCTCTGCTTCATCCAAATTACTGTTTATTCCTTCTAGTGTATTCTTTACTTTGGATATTGTATTCATCATTTCTGACCGGATCTTCTTACTTGTTTCTATGTCCTTTTTATGCTCTTACAGTCCTCACTAAGTTCCCTCAGCATCCTTATAACCATTCTTTTGAACTCTATCTCTGCTTGCCTCCATTCCACTTGGCTCTTTTCCTGAAACCTTCTCCTGTTCTTTCTTTTGAGGCACATTTCTTCCCATTTTGGCTGCTTCTTTCTGTAGGTAGATCTGCTATGGCTCCCAGTCTTTGTAGGATGGCCTTAGGTAGTATGTGTCCTGCAGAAATCCATTGTGTACTCTACTTGATCACCTGAGCTGAGTGTTTCACAAATGTCCCTTGTAGGAATGATGTGGGCCCTCCTCTTGCAATTGAGACTCGATTGCTATTGGACCATTCATGAGTGGTCTCCACCCTCAGGCTGGCTGGATATGAGAATCAACCCTGACCACAGTGTATGAGCTGCTGTGCAGGGCTGATCACACAGAGTGGAATTATCCTCTGCCAGATCCGGTGCCTGCCAAGATCTCTCTTTGAATATGCCACTTGCAAAGCTACCTGGATCCTGTGCTGATATTGTTGGAATCTGGCCACTGGATGTATGGTTCTGGGCCACTTGGGAAGGGACTATGGCACAGTCCAATGTCAGATGCTGCCTGTGACTGGCCCTGAGCAACCTGCTTGGAGCAACAAAGGGGCCTACAGTTTGTGGCTACCTCTGCTGGGGGGGAGGGTGTGGTAGAACCCACCTGTGCATTAAGGCTGGCTTTTTTAGCACCAGGCCCAGGGACAGGTCAGCAAAAGTCCCAACACACCCTGAAGTCCGCCTCCACCTGCCTCTGCTTGCCAGCTGCCTATTAGGCTGAATTGCTGAAAGAGCCTCTCGAGCTATTCCAGTTGGACAAGGCAGGTTCTCTCAGTTAGTCACCAGATAGTGCAAATGGTGTTCAAATTCGGTGCCAGGTCTGAGGCCACTCAGCAAATGTCCCAGGGTTACAAGTCTAGCTGCCACCCTCTAGGTGCTCACTTTCATGGTGCAGCAAAGGCTAGGGAGTTGTCAGGGTGAGGCCAGCAGAGTTTATCAGGTACAAAAAGAGCAAGATTTGGCCCTGTAAAGGGAGAGTTCCACACCAGTCAGGTGTGTGAGGGGATAATGGTCTTATTAGAACCACACAATTCAGTCTGTGCCAGAGTCTGTTCAATCACAGCAGAAGAGAAAGGGAGGGTGGGGCTGGTAGATTTCTTGGGAGGGAGTGGAGCCAGTCAGGCCTGAAGGAAGATGGCATGAGTGGCTCTGACCCCAAAGCCACACAGCAAGTCTGTCCTGGTTTCTGCCCAGACCTCAGCAGGAGAAAGCAAGAGTCAGGAGGGTGGGCTCCTGGATCTCCCCTGCAGGTGAGGTGACACAAGTCAGATTCACTAAAAAGTGAGTGAAATGGCCCCCACTTCAAAGCCACACAACTCAGTCACTGATACCTCTTGAGTCTGCTAGGACTTCTACACCCAGGCCCAGGCAGCTGACTCCTCTATGAGCACTGTATTGTCTTGTAATTTTAGGTTGAGTTTATTAGACATTATCAAGTCTGCAGCAATAAAAGTGGATATTGTCGCCATCAATGACCCCTTCATTGACTTCAACTATATAGTCTACATGTTCCAGTCTTTCTTCAGGCAACTATATTCTCCTCCACCCTCTCTTCACCAGAGTTCAAGGTGAATGGTTGCAAATGATACTTTGTGTATTGGCCCTTTAAGAGGGTGCTTATGTATCTAGCAGACTCATCTCTCTCCGGTGAACAAAATCCCCACTTATTTTCACAGCCAGATGTTATGTGGGTGCCTCTTCCCAGCTCTGGTGCTTTGGCCTGGGGAGCCCAGCTGTTGGTTGAAATCCTATGCTTCATAGGGAGCAGGCGGGGGCAGGGCTAGAATCTCAGCTATAACCCATGGGAGTGGGATCAGCCCTTTTTGCATCTCTGCCCTTCCTACCAGTTTCAATGTGACTTCTTTTCTAAATCTAAAGTTTTAGTTAGTTGTTCAGGTTGATTATCCTACACTTTAGTTTGGTCTTGGGAGGAGATGGGTGTAATATCCACCTACTCTGCCACCATCCTGGATCTAGTAATTTATTTTTTAAAGTACTTCCTAGTCAGTTGGAAAGAAGAAAATTTTCTCTAACACCATAATTCAATAAAAAGGGGTGAGATAATTGCCTGGTAATTTAAGAAGGAAATCCATAGCATCTTTAATGTATGGATTTAAAAACTAGACCTAAGAGTATCTTTAACTATAGAAGAGCAAAAAGAAAAAAGAATCCAAAAAATATGAAGATAGTGTAAGGAGACTCTGGGACAACTTCAATCACATCAACATTTGCATTATGGGAGTGCCAGAAGGAAGAGAGAGAGAACAAGATATTGAAAACCTATTTGAAGAAATAATGACAGAAAACTATGCAGACCATAAGGGAGTGGTAAGACATATTCAAAGTGATGAACAGCAAGAACCTACAACCAAGATTACTCTACCCAGCAAAACTATCATTTAGAATTGAAGGTCAGATAAAGAGTTTCACAGATAAGAAAAAGCTAAAGGAGTTCATCACCACCAAACCAGAATTATATGAAATGCTAAAGGGTATTCTTTAAGAAAAGGAAGATGGAGAAAAAGGTAAAAATAAAAATTATGATCAACAAAGTGACAACAAATACATATCTATCAACAAGTGAATCTAAAAATCAAGTGAATAAAAAATCTGATGAACAGAATAAATTGACGAATATAATAGAATCAAGGGCATAGAAAGGGAGTGGACTGACAACTCTCAGAGGAAAGGGAGTGTGAGGGGTGTGGGAAAATTGAACAAAAATCTTACACCTATGGATGAGGACAACGGCAGGGGTAAGGGCATGAGGTGGGGGGGGGAATCAGGTGGAGGGGAGCTATGGAGGGAAAAAGGAGGAACATCTGTAATAATCTGAAAAATAATGACAGAAAACTTCCCCTACCTGGTGAAAGAAATAGATTTACAAGTTCAGGAAACACAGAGAATCCCAAACATGAGGAACCCAAAGAGGCCCACACCAAGACACATCATAATTAAAATGCCAAAGGTTAAAGACAAAGAAAGAATATTAAAAGCAGTAGGAGAAAAGCAGTTAGTTACCTACAAGGGAGTGTCCATATGACTGTCAGCTTATTTCTCAATTGAAATCTTATAAGCCATAGGAGAGTGGCAAGAAATACTCAAAGTAATGAATAGTAAGGATCTACAGCCAAGATTACTCTTTTCAGCAAAGTTATCATTTAGAATTGAAGATCTGATAAAGAGCTTCACAGACACGAAAAAGCTAAAGGAGCTCATCATCACCAAACCAGTATTACATGAAATGTTGAAGGGTATTCTTGAAAAAGAGGAGGAAAAGATGGAGTAGATAGAGGAGGAGGAAGAGGAGGAGAGGAGGAGGAGGGGGGAGGAGAGATTAAAAATATAAGAATAAAATGGCAACAACTACATATATATCAAAAACTGAATCTAAAAATCAAAATAAACAAATAAGAAATCTGATGAACAAAATAAATTGGTGAATAAAATAGAATCAGAGACATGGAATCATGAAACAAACTGACAAATCTCAGCAGGAAGCAGGGGGAGGGGGGAGAGGTGGAGGGAGAGGAAAGAGACTAACCAAAGATCACACCTATGGTCACAGACAGTAGGGTGGTGAAGGCTTGGGATGGGAAAGGAACTGGGTGGAGGGGAGCAATGGGGGGGAAAGAGGCACATGTATAATACTCTCAACAATAAAGATTATTTTTAAAAAATAATTTGCATTTTAGCAAACCTTCTAGGTGGCTCTCATGCACATTGAAGCATTCTATATGTTTAAACATTTTCCCCAGGGGAACATAGAAGAAAGATCAATTCCAGCATAAAGGAATATATATATCCTATATAGTAAAGAGGTAATATGCAAATTGACCATCACTCCAACACACAAGATGTGGTCAAAAATGAACCCCCCCAATGTGGACACAAGATGGCCAGCAGGAGAGGGCAGTTGGGGGTAACCAGGCCTGCATGGGAGGGCAGTTGGGGATGACCAGGCCTGCAGAGAGGGCAATTGGGGGACCAAGCCTGCAGGGGAGGGCAGTTGGGGGTGACCAGGCCAGCAGGGAAGGCAGTTAGGGGTGACCAGGCTGACAAGGGAGGGCAGTTGGGAGTGACCAGGCCTGCAGGGGAGGACAGTTAGGGGCAATTGGTCCAGCAGAGGAGCAGTTGGGCATCAATCAGGCTGGCAGTGGAGTGGTTAGGGAGCCATCCGGCTGGCAGGCAGAAGCGGTTAGGGGCAATCAGGCAGGCAGGCAGGCAAGTGGTTGACAGCCAGCAGTCCTGGATTGTGAAGAGGGATGGGGCCTAAACAGGCAGTTAGACATCCCTCAAGGGGTCCCAGATTGGAGAGGGTGCAGGTTGGGCTGAGGGACACCTCCCCTCCCCTGTGCACAAATTTCGTGCACAGGGCCTCTAGTATATAGCTATATCTATATCTATAGATATTAGAGAAATATGCTAATTAACTGGGACACTGCAACGGGTCGATCGGACAAGAGGAGGTAGCATGTGCAGCCACAGGGGCGGGCAGTAGGGGGTTCCACGCTCCTGCACTGAGGAAGGGCTTGATCAGCAGCGGCAGTGGCTGCTTCAAGGACTGGAGTGGGAGGCAGGGCCAGGTTGGCAACTCGAGGATGGGCGGAGCTGCACAATTTTGAGTCACGCACTGGGCTCCTAGTGAGAAAATAATAGAGAAGAAAGTCAGGAAAATTGTATGACTTTCTCCATTAATGATTAAGTGATCAGGAAGAGAGAAAATACTATTAGACTCCTCTTCATAGCTTCCTTTTAGCAGAGTAATCAGTTAAAATTGAATATTAGGCACTCTGTTCCTCCTGTTCATCAGACAGCCTTTCCTCCTGCGCTGTGCCAGCAGCCCCAACCCTGAGATATGATAGTGAAGATCGGAGTGAACGGATTTGGCCTCATTGGGCGCCTGGTCACTAGGGCTGCTTTTATTTTATTTATTTATTTTTTTAAACATTTTTATTGATTTTTTACAGAGAGGAAGCAAGAAGGATAGAAAGTCAGAAAAATCGATGAGAGAGATACATCGACCAGCCGCCTCCTGCACGCCCCCCACTGGAGATGTGCCCGCAACCAAGGTACATGCTCTTGACCGGAATCGAACCTGGGACCGATCAGTCCACAGACCGACGCTCTATCCACCAAGCCAAACCGGTTTTGGCATAGGGCTGCTTTTAACTCTGGCAAAGTGGATATTGTCTCCATCAATGACCCCTTCATTAACCTCAACTACATGGTCTACATGTTCCAGTATGATTCTACTCATGGCAAGTTCAAAGACACAGTCAAGGTTGAGAATGGGAAGCTTGTCATCAATGGAAAGTCCATCTCCATCTTCCAGAAACGAGATCCCGCCATCAAATGGGATGATGCTGGTGCTGAGTATGTGGTGGAGTCCGGGGCTCACTTGAAGGATGGAGCCAAGAGGGTCATCATCTCTGCCCCTTCTTGGATACCCCCATGTTTGTGATGAGTGTGAACCATGACAAGTATGACAACTCCCTCAAGATTGTCAGCAATGCTACCTGCACCAACTACTGCTTGATCCCCCTGGCCAAGGTCATCCATGACAACTTAGACATTGTGGAGGGACTCATGACCACAGTCCATGCCATCACCGTCACCCAGAAGACCCTGGATGGCCCCTCTGGGAAACTGTGGTGTGATGGGCAAGGGGCTGCCCAGAACATCATCTCTGCTTCTACTGGCGCTACCAAGGCTGTGGGCAAGGTCATCCCTGAGCTGAATGGGAAGCTCACTGGCATGGCCTTCCGTATCTCTCCCCCCACACACACCTACCCCCCCGCATGTGTCAGTTGTGGATCTGACCTGCTGCCTGGAGAAAGCTGCCAAAAACAATGATATCAAGAAGGGAGTGAAGCAGGCATCAGAGGACCCCCTCAAGGGCATCCTGGGCTATACTGAGGACCTGGTTTTCCCCTGCGACTTTAACAGTGACACCTACTCCTCCACCTTTGATGCTGGGGCTGGCATTGCCCTCAATGACGACTTTGTCATGTTTGTTTCCTGGTCTGACAATGAATTTGGCTACAGCAACAGGGTGGTGGACCATATGGTCCAAATGGCCTCCAAGGAGTAAGAGGAAGAGGGTGGCCGGCGCTGCAATTTTGAATCACGAGCAGCAAAAGGAAGAGAGGCCTTCAGCTGCTGCGGAGTCCTTGCCCAGATTGATCCTCGACACACTGAGAATCTTCTATCCCACACCCTCTGAAGAAGGGGAGGAGCGTAGGGAGCCCTACTTTGTCATGCACCATCAATAAAGTTCACCCAGCCAAAATAAATAAATAGATAAATAAATAAATAAATAAAATTGAAGATTAGGTAGAAACTTATAAATTGCAGTTAAATAAATTTCAAAATATGGAAATCCCTTTGTACTTGCATTAAGTTTCAAACAACTGCTGGAACTGTAGTTCAAGCTCAGAAAATATACCAATGTGTAAAGCAACTGGATGTGACTCGTGATTGAAATAGCATTAATTGTCATCAAAATGACTTTATCATACTGTAAGTTTTGCCTATGAGCACTGTATTGTCTTGTAATTTTAGGTTGAGTTTATTAGACATTATCAAGTCTGCAGCAAAAGCTAATTTCCAAAGCTATTTATTTAGTGTTCATTAAATAGTAGGTTAAGGGCAAGTTCTTCTCTGTCAGAAAAATTTCAATCTCAGCCTGAAAAAAATTGCAATAAAAACTTCACAACTGCTAAGCCATTGAACTTCTTTGTGGGAAGGTGAGTTGAACTATCTATAGCATTCTTTAGGCATTTTAAATTCAGTATTGACACCGCAAACAATAAAAAACTATACAGTATCTATAACATCTGTTGATCCATCAAGAACTAAACCAGCCAAGACCAGTTTGGCTCAGTGGATAGAGCATCGGCTTGCGGACTGAAAGGTCCCAGGTTTGATTCCGGCTGGGGGCATGTACCTTGCTTGTGGGCACATCTCCACAGTGGGGAGTGCAGGAGGCGGCTGATCGATGTCTCTCTCTCTCATCGATGTTTCTGACTTTCTATCTCTCTCCCTTCCTCTCTGTGAAAAATCAATAAAATATATTTTAAAAAAAGAACTAAACCAGTCAACATCAATTGCCTTCTTGTTTAATTGACTATTGATATTGCTTCCAGTGTCCTCCACTATTAGAGCAACTCTTCACACCAAATGGCTAATAGTTTTAAACAAATTTGTCTTTTTCTGGATACATTTCTTCAGCTGCTATAATTATACATGATTTGATTAATTTACCATCAGTAAATGGCATTAATTGCTTGACTGACAAATAAGCCAGCAGAAAACTTAAATAAATAAATAAATAAATAAATAAATAAATAAATAAATAAATAAA